>VZRL01005940.1:241951-265843 GCA_013397895.1 Origma solitaria
TGTGTGTGTGTGTGTGTGTGTGTGTGTGCATGAAGTGGAAATTATCTGTTTGCTAGGAAGATTTTATAAAAATTTCACTTTATGGGCTAAAATATTGTTTCTGCTCAAAATGAATATGGAGGTGGAAAATAGGATGTAATGTGTTCTCTTTCCAGTTTAGGTGGTGTTGAGTTTCTTGGATGATTTTTTTGGGGGGAAGAGTATGTTTTATGTCATTTTTCTGTAATCACAGACACAAAGTATCTGATAACTGAATGTTAATTATATCTAAGAGACGTCTGGTTTTGAAGAATCCTTTTTAAAGTGCCTTTTGGGAGGACAGGGACTACTTTGAAAGTTTAATCACATAAGTAATTTTTTTTTTACATACACATATGTATTTTTTGTGACCCTAACTTATGTGTGGGTTTTCTTGGTTTTAAAGTCATAAATGATTGAGTGAGTAGTTGGCCTGGCTTGTTTTTATCTTCATGAGCTTTGAAATGTATTTAATCCTAGAAGCATCTACTTAGATCTTGCAAAGCATAAATGAATATACTTAGTGTCTGGTATACACATAGTTCAAGTATTGCACTTTTAATTTCTGTGCCTGTGGAAAGTACCTAAAATCCACTATTACATCATAAACTATTGTTTGCAGTTTTGTTTTCCTGGGAGACGGTTGTGACCTTCACAGCTTCTAAGATACAGTTAAATGTGTTTTGATACTTGTCTGCTTGAAAAGACCACATATTGCAGAGAATTATGCATTTGCACTGTGTTCACATCACAGACATACTTTGGGGATTTTTGCAAGTTGGAAAAAAAAAGAAAACATTTAAAAATCATATAATTCTAGCATTCAGTGCTGGTGCTTTGTGACTTCTAAAATATGTGAACTCTGCTCTCAGACTGTGCATTTCCACAGATTCTGGTAGTATTGTTCAGGAATGTTTCTTTAGATGTATTGCCCTTGTCAGTAATTTTACAGCTTGAGAGAGAGACTCTTGTATTTAGAATGTTCTTTGCAATCACAATTTTTCTATAAATGTGAGAGGATTGGGTCTTTTGTCATGAACAGCAATCTGTCTGACTTTCATTAAGTGTCTGGAATGAGATAAATGCTAAATGCTTTTCAGGGCTAAGCCATAAGTGTGAAGTTAGAAAGTAAGTTGTTTTTATTTTCTTGGAATAAATGCCATTTATTGCATATTATCCATGTAAGGGTGGGATGTTTCAAATCACTCACATCCATCTTAATTTGTCTGATTTTAAATAGGTCATGGTTGTTCTGAGGCCTAGAGATTTCAGATAATTTATTAATTTAAAAGTGCAAAGTATTTAATGGGGTTTGGGAGAGGACATGGCATGGAGAGTATTTCAATATTTTATTAATGCAGAATTGTAAAATACTGTATTGTCGTCTATATCTGGAATGCTGAAAAATAGTTACGTACTGAACTTCTTCAAATTCTTCCTGAAGCATTGAGTGCCAGCATTGAAGTCTTTATCACTTACCAATGTTAGGTTCCCTCTACAAGTGCCATACGTTTGCAAGCCCAATACCAGGATGTCTGGGTTTCCCTCTGCTGCAGACAGCCGCATCCTGAACGGGTCAGGGATGTGGCAGGATCTGGTCAGAGAGCTGAGCTGGCGTCCTGCCCACGCCTTCCTGCCTAGCTGGCTCCTGCCTGTCCTCTCTGCCACATAGTCCTGGATGTGCAGCTTCCCCAGCTAATTCTGTCTGTGTGACACTGAAGTGGGCCATGAATGAGACCCACATATCACCAACAGTACAGGGTCTCCTCCTTCCACAACGTAAAAAGCCCAGTTTGATGCTTTGGGTAATATTGTATACCTTTTCTTCCTTTTGCAGAAGCACACTACTCATGGCTCTTACACATGTAAGAGCCATGATTATCTGCTGCTGAAGTTTCCATTATTTTTTCACAGTGATCACTCTAAGATAGTTCTGTGGTATTGACTTGCCGTTGCTCTCAGGTGTTATGGAAGAGGTGAAAAGTTGCTTTCACAGTGGGAATGGAAATAGGGGTTATGCTTTCCAACTGGGGAAAAGCGTGCATCTTCTCAATAGTTTTCATAGATAAGAGTAGTTCCACATCTTGATCAAAATAGCAAAAAGAGAAGTGGAAGCAAACTACATAGCCTTTTCTTAAATGCACTGCTAATCATGCCAGAGAACCTGCATATTCTTCAAAAGAACTGAGTTTTATGGAGTCTTGTTCTGTTTGGGGGTTTTTGTTAATTTTAGGACTAGGTATGTCAGTATCTCTACTGTGGGTTACTTACATTGCCTGTGATGTCTAATGAGTTAAATCTTAGAACAGAAAACTTACAAAGCCATATAACAGCTGGATAACAGGTAGTCAAACATCCTCATACTCTCCCATCAAAGCTTAAGGCATGTTTCTTGAAATAAAATAGTTGTTTTGAACATAATTGACTGTTGACACCTGAAAGTCAGAATTTACATCTGTGCTTGATCCTCCAGAGTGAATTTTGGTATGCTTCAAATGAGGCCTCTCCTATCTCCTTTTGTTTTGATTTTGAAGCAAAAAAATTGTCACAGAAATAGCACCTGAACTTGTGTCCAGAAATCACTCTTTTTCATTTTCTGTTGGGTCAGGTTAGGAGCACAGCTCAGCATCAGACAAGAGGAAACATGGTGATTTCTATGGTTTACCTTATAGTGCAGTGAGATACAGTAGCTCATGCCAACCTGTTTGGGATTTATCTGTGTTGTGCAGTGCCATGTAGAGATCCTGATTGTGTTGTGGCAGTGTTACAGATGCTTTAGCAAGTTGTGCTATCAGAACTGAGGTACTCACTTTCTCAGTAAGGCTGCATGGTGGGCCTGGATGAGGTACTGAGGTAATTCACAGCATAAGAAAGGTTTTTTGTGTATATCTGAAGTACTTCCGTGGTTCTGCTTTACGCAGTGCAAAGCTAAGCAAAGCAGCTTAGATTTCTGGCACTGTGGTCTTGGGATGGAGGGATGCTGCACATGATGTTACTGACTTCACAAGAAATAACACTGGCAGCCTTCTGAAAAAATGTATTAGTACCTGATGTACAGGAATGTTTCTCAAGCAAGTGCTGTCTTATTACTGTATAATATTGAGAAAAGGATTGGAGAAGGTTTATTTCTATCTTAGTTGTTAGGACTGTAAACGTTATGGAAAGCTAAGTATTGCTGCTTCCTTCAATCTAAATAGACATTTGTAATGTGTTTGCAGCTGTTTGTAGTTTTGCTAGGGTACAGCAGTGTGAAAATAATAGAATGGGTTTAGCTTGTTGTCAGCCAGAATGCCCAAGAAATTCTGTATGTAATGGGAACAGTTGTTTTGATTTAGTCTCTAGAATTCACCCTTTTCACAACATTGAGGGGGAAGGAATCTCACCTCATTCCTGCTGTTAGGCAGCTTTCCCTTCATTGTGTCCTTGTTTTTGTTCTGCTGCAGAGATCTAATAACATTCCAAAGATATGTATGTATGCGTGTGTGTGTAGGGCTGTGTGGGAGGTAATGTTTGTAAATGTATGTAAACATCTGAAGCAAGGGAAGGGTGATTTAGAGGGACTGGCATGTGACAAGGGGGAAGGAAGTTGAAGAAGTCAGAGACAAAACAATGACAGTTGCAGTAGAAAGTAGAAAAAGGGCAACTAGAAGGCAACATGACAAATGTAATTGAGAGTAAATTGCTGGGGGTGGAGTGACGCTGAACATGATTGAAGCTCAAAATCAAGATTCATATTAATTTGCTTGAAAATTGAATTAGAAAGTTGATACTGGTGTGATTAACTACAGTATACAAACATATGGTCTCTTAATTCCAGGAAGCGTGGTCTAGAAGAACTTTATATTATACTTGGATGCCTTTTGATATTGTCAAATAAACAAATGGTATTGTTTTGCCTTTGTAGGAAGATGAAAAATTTCTGACTGACTTGTTTGCACAACTAACAGATGAAGCCACAGATGAGGAGAAAAGGCAGGAATTGGTAAGAAATCTGTAAAATATACATGTGACAGTTACCACAAAGCGACACGTTCATCCTTTTTTTTTTAAATTACTGACTAGTATATTCCTGGTTTTCAGGTAAATTTTCTGAAAGAGTTTTGTGCATTCTCACAAACACTGCAACCTCAAAACAGAGATGCTTTTTTCAAAACTTTGTCAAATATGGGCATACTGCCTGCACTAGAAGTCATATTGGTAAGTCGTTTCAATTCTATTTGTCATAACAATTTTGTTTATCTTCAGAGAGGCTTTTTTTAAAAAGTAACTTCAGCGCAAACTTCAACAAATGGCTTTGTTTTTGTTTGCTTCATTTGGCTTGTCCTAGCTTAAGATTCAGAATATTCAAAATATTTTTGTAAAACTTCAAAAGCCTTTACAATATGACATTGGTAAGTGCCCTGGCATACTTCAGTTTTTGTTCTCTCATTTGCTTTCCTAGCTTTATGTAAGAAAGTACGGAAATTGATCAAAGGGCAGGGAAACCATAAAATTTGTTTTGCCCAACTGTTGTCAAATCTATGGAGAAGAAGTGAGAGTTGACTTAGTTTCAGAATATAGTTTTAACAATAGTTAGGTATGATTTTTGAGAAGGAATTAAAGCTGTATGTGTTCTGGATCCATTTTAGCCTTTCAAGGAAACATAAATGATTTTATTTGACTTTTCCAGGGTATGGATGATGCACAAGTACGAAGTGCAGCCACTGATATATTCTCATATTTGGTTGAATACAACCCATCCATGGTACGAGAGTTTGTCATGCAGGAAGCGCAGCAGAATGATGATGTGAGTAGAGAGTCCTCAGAAATATTGGATATTGTTTTTTAAATTACTGGTTTTGAAATTACTGGTTTATATTTACTACTCTATGAATGACATCAGCCCTAGTTTTGAAGGAGTAAGGAATTGGGTAACAGGACACTGAACTGCTGTGTTTTAAAGAGTTCTGTTAGATGAGATGAGTGTTCACCTGTTCACAGATACTGGTTGCATTGGATGTAAAGTCACACAGGTTACCATAAACGACGATTTTGGTTAACATCAGCTGTCATAACAAGCAAAATAAAATGCTTTTGAACAATGGCCTCCTTAAAATGCAAAACATACATTTCAGTCTTTATATTAGTGTGCACATGTGTTTTTATTTTACTTGTAAGAAACCTGTGTTCAGTTTATTATCTTTCATGTTGTAAGTGAAATTATGGTCCTAAGTGTTTGAGAACACTTTTTGACAGAGATTTCCCAGAGATCCTCCATAACGGATTAATACAAAATCAGTTAACACACAAGTAGTGGTGAGGAACATATTTCAAAGTGGTATCTATTGGAGTAAAACCATTGTGCTGCCTTTTCCACAGAGGAGATAGTGTTTTTCTCTTGTGTCTGCTGAAAACATGCCAGAGAGCAGTAGCTGGTGCTACTCCTTCTTTACTGAAAGAAAGGGACAGCTGGGACAGTGACTATTGCTAGTGGTTCCAGCCACTTGAGTCTGATGACTGTCCTCTTCTGTGGGGGGCAGCTAATCAAGCAACTTCAGTGTAGGAATTCCTAAACATAAATACTATTTTCTACATTTTTTAGGTGAAAATAATCTCATCGAGTTCAATAGCATTATAAAATCTACTATTGTATGTTTGTGGAAGTAAGTCTTTTGGTCGGTAGTCCAAAGGAGGATACAAATTAAAACTTCTGAACTCTAAAAGTGCTTCCAGAAATCAGTTGAATTTTGAGACTGTTAAGGATCTGCCTCTGTACTTGTTATCTTTCGGAGTTTCAGTACAGACTTAATTCTAAATTAGATTGTTAATTTTATAACTATTTTTAGTTGCTTTGAAAGATTCTTCATCACTGCTTGCATTCTTACTGTTGAGCCACTGATAAGAACATATCAGTGGCATGTAAAATTAATTTCGTTTTGTTTAGTTTGGAGTTTTTTTTATTCGGTATATTCACATTTCACAGAATTTTGCTAGACTACCATTTTTAGCGAGGCAGTAACCCTTTTAGAAGATAATTTCAGATTTGGGGCAAGGGAGTAGCATTTGAATTGTTTTGGTTTTTTTTTTCCCTCTTAGGACATATTACTCATTAACCTCATTATAGAACACATGATTTGTGACACAGATCCGGAACTTGGAGGGGCAGTGCTACTCATGGGTTTGCTTCGTACTTTAGTTGATCCAGAAAATATGCTTGCCACTGCCAATGTAAGTAAATACCTTCAAATTAAATTACATTTGATTTTTTTAGAGTATTTGATAACATGTGTTAATTTTTCTTTTTTCATTCTTTAGAAAACAGAAAAGACAGAGTTCTTGGGTTTCTTCTACAAACATTGTATGCATGTTTTGACAGCCCCTTTATTGGCCAATACTACAGAGGACAAGCCTAGCAAAGGTAATGACACTCTGGATTTTGGGCACATTTAAGGCTGTTGAATGTCAATGTTTAGAATGACTGTCAAAGGACATTTTCTGTCTGAAAAAATTGAGCCTGAGATTATCATACATAATTCAAAGTAAAATGCTGATTTATTATTTAGCCATTTGAATAATGTGTAAGTATAAAATTCAGCGGAGATGCCTGATTTAAGAAGTGAACATTTGCTGCAAATTTGGCTTTAGCAAAAATTTAAATTCTTGTATGATTTTTAGGAACTCATGGATGGGGCAGTTCACTGACATAGACTTGTAAACATGTCTAAATGTTTTTTTAAAGTCAAGGATTATTAGAAGTGTTGCAACATTTTCCCTGGGAAGGGGTGCTGAATTTGAGGGTATTGTTTCTACATCAGACTAAGAAAGCGGAGATCAGTGATGAAGTAACTGTTCATGCTGGCTACTAGCAGCAGTTCTTACTACAAGTATTAAAAGACACCGAGATATTTCTTGCATAGTACTTTTGTTAAAAGGCATTATACATCACATTTTTGGTGCAAACAGTCAAGACACTGCATATTGGGCAATAGTTTATTATATAGATGTGTGGACATCATAATGAGATCTGATTAAATAAGCCTGACTGCTTGTGTTAGTGTTTTGTACTCTGAACCTTCAATCACTAATTTAAGAAAAATGTAATTAGTTCCATATTTTAAGAGAATTTCCTGCCGCATCTATATTTATAGAAAATACTCAATCCATAACAAGCTTGTTTAATTTCTGCTTTAAAGACTAAACATATCCTGCAGCATGTTCCATAAAATGTCTGTGGGAAAATAAAAGAAGTTGGAAGTGTTTACTGGAGTGCAGTTGGGTATTCGAAGTTAACTTCTGAAGGCAGTATTCCACATCTGTTTAATTATTTTGGTTTTGTTTCGTTACAGATGATTTTCAGACAGCCCAGCTCTTGGCATTAATACTGGAATTGCTAACTTTCTGTGTAGAACATCATACCTATCACATAAAAAACTACATTATTAACAAAGATATCCTGCGAAGAGTACTCGTTCTCATGGCCTCAAAGCATGCTTTCTTGGCATTGTGTAAGTTTGAAAGCTAAGGAATAAACTAGAATTTTGTGGATGTGAACTGATATATATCTTCACTCTGCTCACAGAAAACTGTTCATAGATCATGACAATTTGTGACTGAACACAGAAATTCTGCAGTTACAGTCTGTTTCGATACATCAGCTACTATTAGTAAATAATTTTGCATTTATAGATACCTCTTTATCCTAAAAAAAGGAAGGATTTTCCTCCATCTCAGTGGAGAGGGGAATTGAAGAGATGGCATGTCAGTATTGAATATACTAAGGGAAGCATTTTAAGTTTTGATGGTTTTTTAGTAGAAATTATCAGAGTTACTTAATTAGAATTATGATGACCTGACTGCATTAAACTACACAGAAGTTCAATGTGCTGTCCTTCAGACTGTGGTAGTTTCTTGACCATGCTCAGCTCTGTAGTGTCAAAGCAGTGTGACTTAATTTTCTGGAGGCAAGCAAGAAATTGTCTCTGTAATTCTGTTGAGCACATAAACAAAGCCGTAAGTTGACTGAACAGTCCCAAACAATAAGAAGTACTTTTTACATTTTGTTACTGAATAACCTGTGCACATGGTTGCTAAGCAGAATGTGGTGCCAGGTGATACTGTATTTTATCTTTATTGGTGGACATTGTCTCACTTGTGTACACCTTGGAATTTCAGAAGGGCTTTAAACTGGTTGTAAATTAAGCCTTTGCCGTACTATGTGCGTGAATAAAATGTTGTTTACCAATTTTAAAATGAGATAGTTTATATCCTAATCAGATAGAACTAATTAAATCTAATCAAACATTTGAATAATAGACATGATAAGCAAATTTCTCAGTTCTTTTACTGAGAAAATATTTTACCTTTACCATAAGTAATTTTAAAAACTTGAAAATAGAGTTTTGTATTAGTAGTAGTGTACTTAAACAATTAATTCTTCAGTGAACAGAGGGGGTTTCATTTGTATAGTTTTGATGGAGGATTTCTTTATGACAGAGCAGACAAGTAAACTTCAGCAGTATAGTCAAAACTATTGAGAAGGAGAGAACAGCTGAATGTATTGCTGTATATGAACTGAGGCTGTAAATTGCCTTAACTAATGCTGAGTAATTTCTGCAATTTTGCTTTGAAATTTAAAAACTCTTTTGATGACACATCTGTTTCAGGTGCCCTTCGTTTCAAGAGAAAGATAATTGGGCTAAAGGATGAATTTTACAACCGTTACATAATGAAAAGCTTTTTGTTTGAACCCGTGGTCAAAGCATTTCTAAATAATGGTTCCCGTTATAATCTGATGAACTCTGCCATAATAGAGATGTTTGAATTTATCAGAGTGGTGAGTGCTATTATATGCTGAAGATAACCACTGTATTGTTTAGTCTTGTAATTCAAGATTACTTTTCTTTTTGCTTTTGCCCTAAATTATGTTATCATAGTGGGACCATATGATATTGTATTTATATGAACCTTGTTTTATATCGCTATTACATATTTGTACTTGTTCTTTTTTACATTCAAACAGTACTGTTACTTGAAGATTAAATTCACTTGATACTGTACTCACAGTACCAGATTTGCAAAGGCAGCACTAATCAAATTTCATCATGCAGATTGGATGGGCTTGTTTTGACAGGAATGTAATTAGAAACTACTGCTGCAAACCCATCAAATTTAGCTGTGCTCTGTAATGTCAATTCAATGGAATATGGAAATATACAGAAGAGATACCAATCTCTTTTGATTATTTTAATGAAGTGCTACAAAGTTCCTTCCATGGGGAGTCTCTTAAATATTCATGCCTATTTGGCTGTCTGCACAGTACTGTTTCCTTGCTGTTGTTTACATCCACATTCTGACAAGTTGCTTTACAGACTGTAAATGTGGTAAATGGGGCCAAGCTAGGGTGCAGGCAGTTGCGGAGGAGTAAGTCACCAGGCACTGTCACCTCTTGAAATCTTTTGTGCTGATCACGTCTTTCTTCTTTGAGTTGGGACTCAATTCAAGAATGAGATGATCTGATCATCATGGAAGAGTTGATTGAAAACTGGTTTTGAAGCTATGAAAAAAGTTAATCTGTATAGGTGGTCGTGACTTGTACAGTGGTGTATTGAGTTTTCTTGGCAAGGTTTTGGTGAGCAGAGGCTAAAGGGGTGGCTTCTATAGAAGCTGCTGGAAGCTTCCCCTCTGTTCGATAGAGCCAATGCCAGTTGGCTCCAAGGTGAATGTGCCACTGGCTAAGGTTGGAGCAGAGATTGCCCTGTGGTGATGTCCATGGTGAGACTCCTGTCCCCCTGTAGCCCACTGGAGGTCCACAGTGGAGCAGAGATCCACCTGCAGCCTGTGAAGAGCCCAGGCCAGAGCAGGTGGATGCCCAAAGGAAACTGTGACTCCTTGGGAAGCCTGCTCTGGAGCAGGCTCCTGGCAGGACCTGTGGCCCCATGAGGAGAGGAGCCCACACTGGAGCAGCTTGGCTGGCTGGCCTTACGACCCCTGCTGAAGGTCCCTGGGGGACCCTTGCTGAAGCAGCCTGTTCCTGAAGGACTGCATGCCATGCACTCTATCAATATAAAAATATCTGTAAATTACAGTGGGAAAGACATTTTAGGATTGGGTTTGGTATAGTTTTTATCAGACTTTAGGTTCTGTCATGTTTTGAAAGAGATACTGCTAGAAAATTGATGCTGTTTTGCTAGTCAAATACTTGAGGCTCTAGATTTTTAATCACACTTACATGCATAATACTAATTTTGCATAAGCTAATTAATACAGTGCTTGCTATGGCATTCTCATTTCAGATGCTTTTTATATTGTATTAAATAAACTAATTTGGATGAAAATAAGTCACTTTAAGTTTGTTTCTTCCTACAGGAAGATATAAAATCCTTAACGGCTCATGTAATTGAAAATTACTGGAAGGCGCTGGAAGATGTAGATTATGTGCAGACGTTCAAAGGACTCAAACTACGATTTGAGCAACAAAGGGAAAGACAAGATAATCCAAAGCTTGACAGGTAAAATGCACTAAATACTCTTAATAGTATATTGATGCTTTGATTCTCTTATTGGTCTATTGGTGGGTTGTTCTCTTATACTGGGAAATGTAGATAATTTACACTCCTGCTTGCATCTCAAGCCTTGCTGAATATACTTGATTAAAAGTGTGATTTTCACATATGTTGCTACAGACTTTTGATCAGCTTTCAGCAAACGTTAGTTGCTGGACCCCCAGTCATAATGTGAATTTATCATATCTCAAACTTATGTACACTACTTTAATGAGGCTGGAAGCCTACCAAGTACCTCTACCAAGTTCATTTGTTTAAGTAACAGATTTCCGCTGCTGATTTGAAAGACTGTTCAGTTGTGAATTACCATTCTGTTGATTTTTCCTTTAAAAATTTGCATGTCAGATTTCTTCTTATTTTAGTTGTGGGAGTAGATATTTAGATAAGCTTTACCAGAATGCCTGAGGAATAGAACATACAAAGAAATTTTCAGAGAATGCTTTTTTTGTCCCTGTTAGATTTGCTGATGGAGTAAAAAGCAATCTGATGTAAAGCTTGAATCGTTCCTTCCATTTCTCAGAGTAAAAGTTCCCTCCCTTAGTATACAGTTGCCCAAGGTCAAAAGGTTGAGATGTATAAAAATAGGAGGTTTAGGCCTTTTTGCTCCATTCATTTTTGGTTTATGTCTAGTTTCATGAAAACAAAATGTTGGTTGTGTGAACAGAGAGTTACTCTGAAGAATTGTTAGCAAGACCTGTTCTTGTTCTGCTGTCTTGAATTAGTTTGAAAACACATTAAAATTAATTCTGATTAGTCCTCCTAGGGCATCCTGAAATTTCAGACTTTTACTTCTTGCCACAAGATTTCTTAATACTTAAATTTTAGATTTGTACAATTAAAATGAGACTGTAAATGTAGATTTATTTTAAAACATCGAAGCACTTTCAAGAGTATGTGCTGGATCTGCAGTTTTGAGTACTAATGTGTTATAAGTGAGATGTTATTATTTTGGCTTGTGTCACCTAAGCTTATCACTTAAACAGCTGTGAAATTCAAGGCTACGGTTCTTACTTACATTAATGCATGTGTGGGAAAGAACACCCAGCTACCTTCTCCAGGTATTTCCATCCAGTATAGCAAGTAAAGCATCCGGCTTTTTCTTGGCCTAAGTTGAGCTAAGTGGTTGTGCAGCATGAGTTTATCCAACAGAAAACAGAGCTTCAGGAGGTCTGCAGCTCAGCCTTCTTCCTACATCTTCTGTAGTGGCTGCACAAGTCCTATCACAGTCTATGTAATTTTTAAAGTGAAAACCCAGAAATAAAATGCACAAATAACAAGAATCCATGTACATATTTTAGCAAAGAATAGTTCAGTACGGAAGGAGACCAACATTTTGTTGACATGGGCCACAAAAGTATTCATTAGAGTTCCGCTTAAGTCATAGTTTTGTGCTGTTAGCAGAACTTGAGTTTAAATACAATGTAAAATAATGTGGTATGTATAATTACAGATGATAATGCTGGCAAGCCACTTACTTAAAACTAGATTTTTTTTTAAAGTACATTTAGCATTTTTGTTCAATAGTTTGCAGTGTTCTAATTTTTCCCTTCTGGCTTTTTCCTGCAGTCAGTAATGCAGATGTCTAGGCTGTACTATTAACATTTTGATCCCAGTAACAGAGATTTTTATGAATATAAATTTCATCCAGTAAATAGTGAAGCGCCTCATCAAGAGTTTCACGCTGCTGTTGGAAATAGACTGTTAAAATCAACATCTAGCAACAAAAAGAGTGTTTTTAACCTCTCTTCCACTTCTCCTCCCCCATTCTTCAAGGCTGTCCCTCTGCTCCAAGACCATAATACTGCTTCTGTGAGAAAAGAGAAAAGGAAGGTGGAGCTGAGATAAACCAACATTAATAATAGATCAAATAGGGAGAGAGAGGTAGCAGTTCAAATTGAAAAATGGAAAATACTGATACATGACCAGAAGTTGTAACAGGTGGATGTGGCAGAGAGAGATGGCTTTCTATTTAGTGTATTTGTTTAAAACTGGAGTCATATTTTAGTTAGATTTTTATTTTATTTATATCTGTTGGACCCTGAATACTAACAGGTTACAAAGTATTTTCAGAGAATAAGTTTGTATTTCTAAAGTCTTTGTTTTACAACTTTTTATTTACCAGTGCAAACTGGTAAACCAAGCCTGAATGCAACACTTCAGTGAGATTTATTAAAATTACTTTAATAGTGCTGTTTATATGCTACAGAATTTTGTATTGATCAAGTGGTCTGAATGTGCTGCTAGGAGATGTACTTTATTTGATTCTTTATACAGAAAAGTTTTTAATGATATTTGCATTGAAAATACAAGGGTTTGTTCACATTAGGGAATGATTTGCTGGTGTTTTTATTGCTCTTCAATGTATGGATCTGTAAGCTGGCACTGACTGTTGAGTAAAAGTTTTATTATTAATATGAGTTGATTTTTTAATCTAAGCTTTTAAAACTTACCGTTCTACAGCATGCGCTCCATTTTGAGAAACCACAGGTACAGAAGGGATGCAAGAACCCTGGAAGATGAGGAGGAAATGTGGTTTAATACTGATGAGGATGATATGGAAGATGGAGAGGCAGTGGTGCCCCCTTCTGACAAGCCTAAAAATGATGAGGATATTATGGACCCTATCAGTAAATTCATGGAAAGAAAAAAATGTAAGTGTTGAGAAGATGAATGCCATAACTTGTATTATTTAGTCCGACTGCAGTGAAGGATTTGTGTGTATTTATTTTGAAATGGCAACATCAAGTTGGTGGACCACCTCTTTAAAACAGTTTTGTTGTCTTTAAAAGCAGAATGATACAAAATGTGTTGATGATTTCTTAAAGCATTTGAATTAAAATCTTAGCTGATAGTCAAGTTTTACTGTGTTTTATGGGTTATAATTCAATGGTACGTATTGATATAATATTGGTTTATAACTCAAAATTTTTTACGTGAATGTTCGGGTGATACCATTGGTAGAATAAAAGTGTTCATTCCTGGCCAGCAACAACAGCTGGTAGGTGGTACAGTAGTATAGAAAAAAGTACTATGATGACTCACTTAACTGAGTTATACAGAAAGCACTAAGCCTTTTCCCAAACAGTAAAGTAATCTGTAATTAAATATTTCTCTCAACAATATTGCTTTACTTTTGCTTTGTTATTTTTTTTTCAGTGAAAGAGAGCGAAGAAAAGGAAGTTCTTCTGAAAACTAACCTTTCAGGTCGTCAGAGCCCAAGTTTCAAGCTTTCTTTTTCCAGTGGTACAAAATCTAACCTTACCAGCCAGTCATCTGCAAGTAATCTGCCTGGATCCCCTGGGTCCCCTGGGTCTCCAGGGTCCCCTGGCTCACCTGGATCAGTTTCTAAAAGCACATCTCAGATGGCAGCTATTACAACTAAGGTAATTTTGAATGGCTGTAGGTTGACTTTGTTGTTACTGAGTAGAAATTTGCTTTTGCATCTCTCTGAAGTTTGTGTACAGAGTCCTGACATGTTAAGCAGTAATGGACTGTGGTTTGTGTGTACTTCTTGTCTGGCCTTCAGCATTTTCAACGAGATCTGCTGTATGTAGAAGAAATAAAAGCTCTTTTAATGCCCAAACTAGTCAAGTAGGGAGCATGCCACTAGTTACTCTTAGCAGTGATATTTACTGTGAAATACAGACAACACTGTACTTACGTTAACTTGCACAGGGATATTTGACAGGTAAAAATAAAGAACTATTTTGGAAACATAGCCAAATTTTGGTAGATACCACAATGCCCTGCCACATCTGTTGAGGATTTCTACTATCACCATTTTAATATTGTTCAGAATTCTATAACTGATCTATGTGAAAGAAATAAATTGCACTGGATGGTGGTTGCTGTAAGCCAAAACAATTTTTAATACCCTAGTGTGATGTTTTTACCTTTGAACTAACTTACAGATTTGATTTGGAACATTCTGAAGTAGAAAAAGATAGTCCCTTTAAACAGAGCATTGTAACTTGGAGTGAATATTCAAAACTAGCATTTTTTAGTGCATTTTAGGACACTGTTGGATTTTATCAGATTTGTGACTAAAAATGTTTGAACTGAGTCAGGAAAGTAGAGTGACAGCTGTTTTCCTAGCACAGGAGGGCAGATAAGGTAGTGTTGATACAGTGTAGTTCAGATAATGAGAATTTATTTTCATAACAAGTGTTTCCATTTCTGAAAGGTGAGGTATGTATGTCAGTTGTCAGATAGTCTTCAAATAACACTGATTCATCCTTGTTTTGTAATGCTGCCATACTGCTTTTGTTCACCTGACTTCTAGTGAAGGTAATTGGGGGTTTAGGTTTTTTCCTGTCTTCTACTCAATGCGCCTTAAGAGTTTGGATTGCATTCTGTTGGAAACACCTGGATTAGAAAAGTTTGGCTGATGGAAGAACCTAAGGACACTTCCTCTAAATTCCTCTGTGGAGGAAACGCCTTGGTAACCCAAGAGTTAGTCAAGCGCTTTTTAAAAGGGATGGAATTGGTTTGGAAATCCATTCAGTCTGTTGGAGGCTTGTTCTCTCCCAAACAGTGTAATTCCTTGAGTCTGAAATGGAGTCTTTACATATGGAACATACTGGATACAGTATTGACTCCACAAATCTGAGTAGTGGTGGCATAAGAAAAATGTTCAAGTTGAGGTTACAATGGGAAATATGCAGTGCACTGAAAAAACACTCCTGGATTCAGGCATAAGGTATCTTTCCTTCTTTCAGAGTAAAGCGTGCCACAGTCACAAACTAGAAACAGTGTTGAAATCAGGTTTTTCATTTATTACCTGATGTTGTTGTTTTAGGTGTAGTATACTCAGTGTTATGTCTATGTGACTGTACAGAATATGGCTACGTGTTTTTCAAGTTGTATTTTGGTATACAGTTGACTGAAATGTTCTGGTTTAGAAGTCCATCATTAGGCACCTGAATAAGTAATAGGACCTTTGAGTAAAGCGTTTGACTACAGCTGCCTTAGTAGTCACATGCTGGTTAAGCTTCAGAAATTGCAACATGGTATAGTAAGAGAAAGTTTGAGAAGTTCATGGTGCTTCTTCATGGATCCGGAGCTGCCTAATCTTAAATTTGTGGTTATTTGCAATACAAGGGAGTTTTTAATGTTACTAGATACACTTTCATTTTCAGCTGACGAAGTATTTAAACTTTGTAAGCTGTACACCTCATTCTGTTATATTATTCAAAAAAATTCTTCATCACTATAGTTAGTTTAAACTAACTTTTGTGAAAGCAAACTATGTTCTAAAAGTATTATAATTCAAAAATTCAAATTGAAGGATATTCTGTATTTGTTTCTGAAGTGCTTCCAGATTGCTCAATGCAGTCAGCTGTGCTCAGTAAAAATAAACTTTATGTCTCCACACATGGAGCTGCAGTGTCACTTAGCAAAATTGTGTAGATTTTTGGCTTTACTTATATTTCAACTGGAAATATTTCTAGTTGGATAGGTAAAACCCCATTTTGGATTTATTCATTTAAACATTTTTCAGATACTGCAATTTTCATTTATACTGAAGGATTTATTTTTGTTCTGCTTCATTTTATTCAAAACCTTCTGACCCAGTGTACTTACGGCAATATTCTGTGCAAACATCATGTTACAACACAATGGTGAATTATTGATATGCAAACATTTTCTTAATTATAATAATTGTGTCTGTCCTTGTAGGGAGGCCTCGTTGGGCTTGTAGATTATCCTGATGATGATGAAGAGGATGATGAAGATGAAGATAAAGAGGAAACTTTACCTTTGTCAAAGAAAGCAAAGCTTGAGTCATCATAATGGCAACTGCTGAAGAACATAACCAGTTGGGGAAGGATTTTTTTTCCAAAAACAAAATAAACCCACAGCAAAGCAGCAATCTTTTGTGAATTACTGTGTATGACACAGATCAACCTATACAAATGGATTTCTGCCAATCAAGTGCCAATTCGAAGGAGCAGAAGAAGGAGAAATACTTTGTTTAGGGGAAGGACTTATGCCTTTGAGCTCTCCAGCTTGGACCACATGTTGCCCTTTTCTCAGGGAAGGAAATGGAAAACAAAACAAAAATAAACAAAACAAACAAAAGCCAACAGGGCAGGAGTTTTGTTAGTGGAACTCTGGATTGGCTGGTCAGTTGCTACAATCAGAATATGCTTTCTTGGACCATGTATGAGACTTCTGAAGAAAAGGCGGGTTTTGCCATAATTCTTCACTAGTTAAGAATGCCAGCAGTTTCTTTGTATAAAAGAGACCTGCCTTTGAAATCGTACATTCTGAACATTTTACTCAAGCTACAACAGGTTTTAAAAACCTCTGCGGGGGAGGGCCGAATATAAAGTTTCCTCTTTTTTTTTAAATCTGTTCCCTTTGCCCTTTAAACTGCAGAAATTTTCTTTGAGGTGGGGGATTTGTTTGTCCCTTCTTGATTAAAGATTGAGTGGAATTCTAGATGTGGTCACTTTTGTGTCATAATTTTTTTTGCCCCCCTGAGTGTATGCTTAGTTGTTGAGTATATATTTGGGACCATTAAAATTTTTTGATGTAATATAATCTCACTGTTGTGCTGGTACCTGTTTCACACTGTGTAATTTTGTTCTGCATCACAGTTCTTAATGTGTTGAGGATTTTATGGAAAATGGTATAGTTTTTATTGGAGAAAAAAAATCTTGCCACAATGTGCATAAAAGCAATACTATTTTGTGACTAAATATTTTATATTAAATTTTACAGCAGCACCTGTTGAGAGAAAAATCAGAGAAATAGGATGAAGTAACAAAAAATCAAACCTATAAATAGGAAATTAGTATTCCAAAGAGATTTTGAAATTTCATAATGCAGAACAGTGATGGTAACTTACTCATCAAAATGCAAGATGGATGATTTAGGAATACCAATATACTGACTCATTTGACTTAGAAAAATAAAAAAGAAATAATTAAAGCTGAAGGAAAATGGCATTAGTGGTATTTTTTAAAAATCTCTGATTCCCTTTGGAATACCAGTTCAAGAGAATAAAAGATGGTTGTAGAATAAACTCTTTACAAGGATACCATCTTTTGAAATTTATTCTTATACTCAGTTGAAAAACAGCAATTAACTTGGTCTAACTCAATGACTACTTTCTTTCCCCTTTTCTGAAAAGTCTAAATGATACCAGTTTGAAATTAGGCATTATATCGTGTTTCCTTGCTCCTTTTACAGATCATGGCTTTGCACAGCAGTGCTTCTTATTGAAAGGGCATTTATTCAGTTCCTTTGCAAACGAGAGACCCTTTCTTACATCTGTTCTCAAGAGCTGATTTCGTTTTGGGCATTCAAAGCACCATTGTTGCAACAGTCATGATGTTTAATATGTAAATGTACTGTTACAAATAGAAATAAGAGAAATGAGAATCTGAGGTGGGATTATAGGGGATCACACCCAAGGGTAGATTAGCACTTTGTTTCTGAATGTTGTAGGTTCTGTGCTGACTACAAAAGACAAAGCTTTAATGCTTGGGCTTTGCCAATACATACCAGTCATTTAATCACTTTCTAAGGTTGACATTTTACAATGTATTTGAAATGTCAGTCATAGGGCAGTTCTCAGCAGTCAGTTTTACAGGGAGATCAGGAGCTATGCATGTGGTCCCTACAGGATTAGACACAATCTGTTGCTGCAGGCTGAGTCCCCATGCTGTCTCAATGAACTGAAACCTGATTCTTGCAACTTTGCTGTCAGAGCAGAGATTGTGACAAGGAAATCTGCAAATTTGCAGGTTTTCTTAAATTAGCCAGAACCTAAATCCAGCTCAAGCTGTCAAACTTTCCTTAAGCATGAAGTTCTCAGAATTTATCTATACAGTCATCTTCAAGTCTTCCAGGCTGTATCTCAGGAAACCATTCTTCTGAGTTGGTCAAAGGAACACTTTTTTGTTAATGTTTTTTTCTGTTCCTTTAGCAATTCAGTGCTTGGATCTTGTGATGTTTGATGCTGCAGTCTTCTAGAATTTCAGATACTTTCACAATATTTGTAGGAATCTTGGGTTTTGAAGCATTGCATTGAACAAAAGAAGTATTATCCTGATGTTACTGGGCTTGGTCAAATAATAATGAAAGCTGGAACTTTCTGAACTTTTTTTATTTTTATATTTCTGTGAATCTCTGAAAGACTGGTAAAACATTAGGCTGCACGTCTTCTAATGCTGTCTAACTTGTGGTTAGATGGTTAGTTGTCTTCCCCATTATCTAAGCTTGTAGACTGATAGGACATGTCTGCATTTAGATAATACATTCCTGGAAGTTGGAAGTAGGTGAATGGTGGGTATGCTCTTGCCTAGTGACATTCACTTTTGTATTCATGGAAATCTTGACATGTATTTTAGGGGCAAAAAAGAAAATACTGGAATTACGAGAAGTGTTGGATGAAAAAAAAAAGTGGGTTTGAGTTAATGGGTGGGAAAAATTATGTTAGGAAACAATGCTCTGTTCTAGATCTTTCTCCAGGCCGGTGTTTTAAAACTATTTGTCCTCATCCCAAGAAAGCAGCATGTATATTGTACTAAGCATGGCTCAGTCATCTTAATTGCATTTTAATTGTGCCCTGAAGTATGGGTTACAGGGCAAACCCTTCAGTATTTACAGGCAAGAGCCAAGGTATTTGAATGATCCATACAGGCTCTGTTTCTTCAGTGGCTGAAAGACTTGATGCTGGTTCCTCGGATATACTCCCAAGCTTTGCCTGGACTTACTGGGAATATCAGACAGAATGTATATGAAGTACCTGGTCCTCCAAGGAACCCAGACACTAATGAAAGTAATTCCAGGTGATCTGGAATATTTCCAGATTTTCTTCTAATGTGTGCAGAGTGTGGCTGCATTCAGGTTAACAGTGCACACCACTCAAAAACAGATCTCCTGTGTCATGAGGGTTGAAAGGATGTAAAACCTGGTGTATCTAAACAGTGAGTTGTCTCTAGAGTGTACTGTGTGTAATGTGCCTGCTTGGCAACAAAGATCAGGCTGTTCGTTCATGTCTCGTAGCCCACCCAGGTGAGGCATCATATTCTCATGGAACTAAGTGCCAAGTAGGCCCCATCCTTTTAATATACTAAGGATGGAACTGTTCAGATCAGATTTGGCTGTGTTTTCACTTCCCTCCAGAGATGTTTAATTAGAGAACTGATGGGGCTGTGTTCTCATGTTGCTGCTGTGGCACTATTAGGAAAATGGCTGCCTTTTCAACCCAGCACAAGTGACGTTGGTTGCCTTGCTACATGATGTTTCTTGGCCTCTGTAGAGTGGCCACAGAAGTTCAGCCTTACCCTTCTCAACCATTTTACAGCTGCAGAGGTGTCCTGGAGCAGTCAATGCCAGAGCAGCACTGCAGTTCCCCTGCCCTGAGGACATGGACACCCATTCCAGGTAAGCTATGAAAGCAGGAGGCAAGACGGGTCACCCACAACCCACATGTAAAACTGGGCAAGCATTCAAAGAAGAGAATTTGGCACAACTGAAGTTTTTCTAGGTAAGTTGTGTTATGTGCATGTTCTCCATCACTTTCTCTTTTTGGAGTTGAGGAGGAATGAAGGAATATACAGCTCATTGTTCAGAAAGGAGGCAGGGCATATGGGTATGCTGCAGACACCGGAAAACCTCTTGTGGGAGGGTCTGTAATGCCCGCCTTTAGTCAGAGCCATAGTTTAATGTCTTAATTCATGTGTTTGAGTCATAACTTACTGTATTTTGGGGCTGTCTTGTACAGAGACAGGAGCTGGACTCAATCCTTATAGGTCCCTTCCAAATCATGGTATTCTGTGGTTCTATTCCATGGTTCTGTTCTATGACTTTCATCAGTGGCTTTCACCTGATGAGCTTGTAGATTTGAATTGGTATTGCCCTGGTTGGAGCTGTGAATAGCCAAGGGACAAAAATGGGGTTTGAACACTTGTCACCATAGTAGAGTCCTTATATACTCTACGGTGAGTCTGCAGTCACTACATCTGTGAAACATCAGTGTTGTAATGCAAATCACAATTCTCTAAAGCATCTGTAATTAAAAAAGTCTCACTTCTAGAGAGTAAGTCAAGCCCATGTGATTTAAAGTCAGTTTCTGTCCACACTGACCTCTAAATAACATTAAATTTTTATATAATTCAACTAGAATTAAAGCCACCTTCTGTGTTTCTGCACATTAAGTCAGTGCACATAATACATCAACTATTGGGCACCAATTTTTGCCATATTCTTGTGAAACAACTGTATCTAACTCTTTTATCACTGGACAACCTTAGTTTTGTGCCTTCTGTCACAACTCCTCAAATCTGGAGTCTTTCATTAGTTCCTCAAATTCTTCTTCCCACATCTGTTTGATTCTTGCACACAGAATTGAATCCAGGGTGCTGTTGAACAGGTAGCAGGGACACAAATTTCCTCATTCCCATATTGTTCACTGTTCCAAGAAATACCTTTGCATATGAGGTGGTAGTCCCAGCCCTACTGCCATCTACCTGCCTGCTGAGGCTTTGCTTAGTCCTCCTTGGAGTGGTTTACTTGCACATGAATTTATACTTTTCTTCAACTCTAGCCAGCCTAAGTATTTCCCAAAGCAGCTTATAAAATTTTTGGCTGTGCTTGCCTTTTATTTTTACCTCACCCCCAGTGTCATCAATATAGATATTGATACACTCTTCGATAAATATCAAAACAGCAGTTTGAAAATTCCCTAAAGTGTTGGACCTTCAAAATCACGTTCTATTTTTATAAGGGCATTTGCTAGTTATGGTTGATAAGAATTTATACTTATGATCTGAAATATTTTTTCGTATTAATACAACAATCAAAATTTATTCTATTTGATACATTTTAGCTCTTTATGTGCTTTCTATACTTCCCTGGTTTTCCTTTAAAGCACTCAATAACAGTTCCTAATGAGATCCTACTCGTTCTTTTACTTGTCTCATAATTCCCATTTAGTGCTGCTCGTGTAGTTCTTTTACTTCGTGACAAGAAACTGAGAAACACACATGGCAATCTTGTGCCTTGGTAATGTTCTGTGCCCTGATGAGCATACAAGTTTTTGAGTAAGGTGCCCCAGCCTTTACACAATTATTCTTTTCAGTAATCACCTTCTCAACAGACCAGGACCTTTTGTGTCTTTAAAACCTACAAGACACTTTCTCCTTGCTGCTGCTGCTTTAGAGGACATCTTTCCCAGTTTGCTGAATGGGAGGTTCCCACCCTCCTGTGCCTGAGCTCACCACATTAGATCACCACAACCAGCCTTCGCTTCTCGCACCTCTTGAGGTTATGAATCTAACTGAAATTAATTTCTTCTCTCTTTTTGCAGGCTCATGAGCATTCCTCCGCTGCTGTGACACTCATTGCGTCTCTGGAGGGTTCAAGTCAAGGAGGTTATGTCATCATTTTGTATTTGCCTGGGATGTGAGTACTCCTCCCTTGCTTTCAAGTTCATGCAAAGAGCCATAAACCACTGGTGCCCCTTCATCTCCTCCCCCTAGCTTTTGTGTTAACTTTATTGTTTGCCTTGTGTATTTGATTCTCTATGGGCTCAGAGGTTTATTCTGCCCAAACTCTCTGTCCTTGTATTTTAGATTCTGTATTGTTAGTCTCTTCAGGAGCCTAAGCAGCTGGCTTAAATTTCAGCACTGGACAAACATGTGCCAAAGGTTAATGCTAGGTTTTTTGTGGGAGTTTCTCTCTGAATGTTTCAGATACCAGCCACAGAGACTGTAAATCACTGGCATTCTTCCCGCATTCTGATTGATCCAAGGCACATTAGCAAACACTTCTGGGATTTTATTTGTGTTTTGGTAGCACATACAGGTTTGTTTCTTTTTACTCTCAAATTTCTCTAACATCGTTTCTTTACTACGTTTGTCTAAACAAAATTAACAATACTGAAAACAGCATTTCAGAATCAGATATTATGAGGAGTAAAGCTATCTTCTGACCACCTTCTTTTTCTCCTGGCACCCATTGTTTACAGCTCCAGAGTCTATTTAAAGCAAACTTGCTCCATAGTTGAGAAGTTGGTTGATAAACAGTCAAGTCATATTTACAAGAAAGCTGCTTAATGACAGTCCAAAGCAAAGGAGGAGAAAAAGCTCTTTCCTGATTACCATGAGTTTAACTCCTGTATTGTAATCTCGTCAATTCTGTTATTCCCATCCCTCAGCAACTTACACTTCAGACAGCAGATGAATGGTGGGGCTTTGTTGATGGTTGTACTCGTTGCTAGGGGACAGTCTGAGGGGGGTGAATCATGCCATTTACAGTCAGCCTAAAGGAACATTTGGAAATGTCTGAGCTTATAAAGTTCCTTCTGTAGTCTGTGTCGTTGAAAATTGGGTGCTTTGTGGCTGTGAAAACTGATTTAGAAATACACATGATGATAGCGGAGGCATTAAACACACTGATGTCTTTACTAGCTTGTACCTATGTGTCTTAAATCACAGTTTTGGTGCTTCTTAATTCTTTGGTAATTATGCTCTGAGTTAAAAGCCGACCATGTGAAATGGTATGAAAACAAAATTGTTGCAAATCACATTAAACTTAAATACTACAAGTATACATCATTGCTTTACTGTAAGAAGCATGGTTTCTAAATGCAGTTGTTTGTACATGTCTGGATCTGAACTTTCTTCGATTTATTCATTGGTATTTGTTTTATTTTGTCTGCTGTGGGAAGGCGGCAGCTTCAGGTACCATCAGAAATGAGAAACTGACCTGTAGTAGGTAGGGGAGATACAAGGTACGTCTTTGGTGGAGCACAAGGCGTGTGAATAAAAGTGTATGTGTTTTTCCCAGGGCGAGCAGCCCGCCCTGCCCAGCCCCGCGTCCAGGGCTGCTCCGGGCAGAGCTCGGGGCCAGCCTGGGCTCGTTTCTCCGGGGGCAGCCGTGCTCTGCCCGCCCGCGGCGTGCGGCGTCCGGGGCTTGCGGGAGAGCGCAGCTGCTCAGCATGTCCCAGCCAGGGTGCCCCGGCCCGCAGCCCTGCGCGACACCGCATCCCCCGTGCCCCATGCGTGTCGAAGCAGTTCAGCAGTGTTTTCCAGGCTGCATCAGTGCCCCCAGCGCGTTTCAAAGCAAGGAAAGTGTTATTTCCACCTGCTGCTTCGCTTTCGGCATCGCACGAGAGAACGCAGCCGCTTCCCGCGCCGCCGCCAGAGGGCGCCCGGACCCCGCCCGCCGTGGCTGAGGCGGCAGCATCGGCGTTCCCAGCCCTATTCCCAGCCCCATTCCCAACCCCGTTCCCAGCCCCGTTCCCAGCCCCGTTCCCAGCCCCGTTCCCAGCCCCGTTCCCAGCCCCGTTCCCGGCCCCGTTCCCGGCCCCGTTCCC
>VZRL01005940.1:267917-328104 GCA_013397895.1 Origma solitaria
GCCTATTGGCCGGCGCTGGCCCCTCCGCCCCTGCCATTGGCCGCGGCCGGTGCCCGTCACGCCGCTGCCACCGCCCGGCTCTAATTGCCGGGGCTCGGGCGCGCCCCGCCACAGGTACCGCGGCGGTCCGGGTGGAGTGGCGGCGGTGCCGCTCGGAACCGTCCCACGGGAGCTCTGCGCCTTGCTCCCGGCTCTCGGGCGTTCTCCCCCGCGGCTGAGCCCCTTTCTTCTAGCGTGGCTCGCCCTTGCGTGGGGAACCCCTCTTGCAGCAGTGGGGCGAGCTCGGCGGGGGAGCACCGGCCTGTTGCCGTCGGGAGGAGGGATCGCGGCGAGCGGCCCCGCGTGTGCCCCCGGCGCGGGGCGGGGGAGCGATGAGCCGCGCATTGTTTGCCCTGTAGGCAGCGCCCGGCGGGCAGCGGGGCGGCGGGCCATGGGCTCCGCGCCTTTGTCTCCCGAGTGAGCCGGCCCCACGCCCGCAGCCTCCCGCCGCCGCCCGAGCCCCGGCGACATGGACGTGACCGTCTCCGAGCTCCTGGAGCTCTTCCTGCAGAGCCCCTTGGTGACCTGGGTGAGCAGAGCGGGGAGCGAGGGAGCTGCCGGCGGGGCAGCCCCGTCCTGCCGGGGGTGGCTGGGTCCGCCGGCCATCCCCCAACCCCGCTGTCCTTCCTCCGGCAGGTAAAAACCTTCGGGGACCTGGGGAGCGGGGACCAGGACAACCTCGGCGTCTACATGGACCTGGTGGATGGCGTCGTCCTGAACAAAATCATGCTGCAAATGTGAGTGGGGTCGGAGGGTGGGAGACGTGAGGGGGGCACGCGCCGGCCTCCCCCGGGGCTGTGGGGGCTCCGGCCCTGAGCGTTCCTCGGGCGACGAGGGCGGCCTGGGGCCGGAGCGGTTTTCGATTCGGTAGCTCTTTGAAATTAGCAAAAAACGGCGGGGGGAAAGAACTCCGAACTAATCCAGTTTTATCCAATATTTTTTAACTTCTTTTTTATGCGTGGTATGTGTGCGTTTTTCCTTTTTTTTTTTTCCCCCGTCAGTTACTCACACATTCTACAGTGGAAGGTGTTGGCAGTACAAAGAAGGAAATGAAAGTACTGTATCATATAAAGCTTTATTGGGAGGGTTTCATCTGAACTTTGTCTACTCTTGCGTAAACTGTGATACTAAATACATAATTTGGAAAAAAACCCTCAGTGCTACCTCTTTCAGGCGGCACTGTATGGCCATGTGTTGAGGGAACATAGAAATTGGTTAGAAGATGGAGTGCTGAAAATACCATAACATCGAAGTCAATCGTTGTTAGGACTTGTGCTGTGTTTTTAACCACATCCTTTCCTGTTGCTGATCTGCTGTGCTGCATGTAGAGCCTGGCTGTTTTCTCTGTATTTGCTTTTAAATATTCTGAAATACATCTGAGAGAGTTTGTAGGGAGAATTATTTGGCTTTCAGGGGTGGAGAGTTTGGAAGTCACTCAGTTTTGGCAGTGCACTCTCTTAAGTGGCTGAACTCAAGTGAAGCTGGACCAGTGATTTGCAGTATTAGTCCAAGCATTTAAACAAAGAATTCATATTAGAATATTTTAAAGTCTTGAGAATTAACATTAAGTCTGATAATCAGTGCCTCAGGCACTCAAGTTGCCAAGTTTTGGTCTCTTCTGGTACCTGGCTGCACTATGTGAGAAGGTAATAACATTTTCTTTTGATTTGATGTTACCAACAGAGAAAAATGTGAACTGGAGCTTAGAAAGTGAAGCTGGTGAAGATCCATGAGTCAGAACAGACCCCAGATTAGCCAGCACACATGATGATAACAAACTAGTAGTGTAAAATGCTAGCAGGGATAGAAGCCTTTTGTAAAGAGAAGGCATAATTTCTAGCATTTTTTTAAAGAATACTTGTGCTTTAGAAAGATCATTTTCTGCAAATTAGAGTCTCAGGTATGAACATTTAGATCCAGGCTTGTAGCTTTCGAAGGTGGGGGAAATGAAATTTTTATTTATGACTCTTGTGTTTGGCACAGAGATGACCAACCAAACTATGAAGGAACAGCAGTTGAGTCAGTTGCAGGTTTGACTAAACAGTATTGTTATCTAATAAGCTTATTTAATGATATATGCAATAGTCTTCTTATTTCAAAACAAGAAAAATTAACTTAGTTGCAAATTTATGAACTTTTGTGGCTTTTAAATGACTGTGGCATTTTTATGAGAGCTTTACTAGATGGTGTATGCAAACTTAAATATTTGTAATAGGCCACTGAATTATGTCTAAGGAGATAGAATTGTTAAAATCGAGGGAGCAACTGAACAATGGTCTGGGGAAAAGGAGAGAATGATAAGATATCATGGAAATAAGGAAGATATGCATATATGAAGACAGCATATAAGCATAAGGAAGATAACATGAGTGCAGTGACACTAGTTGGCATTTTGTCTTATCTCATGTGATTGAGAGATGCCCTGGCACATTTACTTGTTTTACGCAGTCAGGTAAATAAGTTGGTGGGGCTTCAGTTTTTCTTTGTTTGGGGTTTTTTTCCCAACAAACATCTCTGCCAGTGGTGTCTCAGAAAGTGAAACGTGGAAGGCACAAGTGGTGTGGAGTAGGAAACTGTCCCAATGCACACAATCGGGCCTTCGCCCCCCCCCCCCCCCTTTTTTTTAAGCAGCTTTGGTAGTGCTTCTAATGGTGACTAAAGAGCTTGAAACCAAAAACTTTGTACTGAGAGCCCAAGACTGTTTAATTTAGGAAGGATTGCAATTTTATTCGTGTATCCCAACCTAGCAAGGCACTCAGGAGAGGTGCTGACTGACCTTTACTTTTCTCTGATTTTAATTTTAGGAATTGCAGTGCAATTATTGCTTGCTTGTAAGTCAGGAAAGTCTTGCAGGACATGTTTCTGCCCCACAAAGCTTTCTGAATACAAAAATGTGTTTTTAAAAATCCTTGCCCATTGTTTTTTTTAAGCCCTGGTCTCTAAAGATGGCTTTCAGTGCTTGGCTGGGGATTTCTTCCTGCTGAAAGTGTATTAATGAGGGCCTTTGATAAATCTAGAATTGGATATGCCATGCCATGATAGTGTTGATTGCTTGAAAGCACAGATGCAGGCATGCACGCACATATAGAGAGTAGGGGGTGGCAGGGTGAAGGAGCTTGGCTCCCGATGTGGACAGCTGCCTCATCATTTGTGTGTTATTTCACTTTGAAATTTTTTATCCTGTTTGTCTCATTGCTGGAACAGAAGTAACAGGGGCTCATGAGCTTGCATCTAAACACCAGGTGTGATGCAGTACTTTGCTGCAAATCAAGGTGTTTCTTTCAGTGAAGATTTTGAAAGCCAGATTCTCGGGAAATTCGTTACTAAAAATATAGCATTTCTGCCCTGCAGCAAAGTGGATTTAAGTTTCATTCAGGGCAAAAAAGACAGGTGGATCGGTGAAGAAATCCAGATATACCTGTTGAGTGAAGATTGCCAAGTGAAAGTAAGGCTTTAGCTGTCTGAGTTGTAGCTGGGCTTTAGGAGTTCAGTTAGCCCCTAATTTCTGTTGTAATAGTTTGGATTTTCCCCAAATGCTGCCTGGCAACTTTGCATGGAGAAGATCCCAGCTGCTTTGTGTTGTGGTGTCAACGTTTTTTAGATGGTGGGTTCATCTCAGCAAGGCAGCTGTGTCACCAGAGAGATATGTGACAGCTATCTACCGCTTTTCCTGCCTGCCAGGTCCCTGCTGACTGTGTGACAGGAGGTGAAAATAGGGCTGTGCCTTCACTTTATCCTCCTCAGAAATGAACTGCCCCTGGGAATGCAAGCCCTGAATAAAATGTGGTTTGCTCAGGCTTGCCAAATGTAACCATGGCACAAGGGCAGGGGAAGGGAGCCTGGTCTGGGCTGTTAGGCTGACTGTAATTGGTAGGACACCAGCTGTTGGGCTTGGCTGGTGAACTCTGAAACAAGCAAGACTGTTTTTAAGAAAGTTGGGTGTTGCTTGGTTCTCAGTAGGGGCATCTAGTTGTTAAACGAGTTAAATTTAATAGCAAGAGTCAGACAGCAGTGTTTGGTTTCCCCAAGTAGATTTTAAAACAAGACAAATGATTTTTCAAGTAATTTTGTTGTAAAAGAGTGGTTTCCTTTGCCTGTATCCTGCTCAAGTGTATATCCCAACCTGATCATGCATGAAGGACAACGTTGATTTTTGCAGACTTGCAGTACTGAATGCTCTGCATACAAAAATGTTTGTTAAATCTTCAAAGTGGAACTGCTGTGTTTCAAGCTTGTGTTGCTGACGGATTTATGTGTACTAGGTTAATGAGCTTCTCTGCAGACATACTTTAAAAAACTTTTTTCAGATGGCTGTGTGTCACTTCCTGGTATGAAATTAGCACGTGGGGACACTGCATAGACTGCCCTTAAGTGTTACAGTTGCAGCTGTGGCATAATACCTACAAGCCTAAGCAAATATTTGCCCCATTTAGCTTGCCAAATAAAACTTCCTATAAGAAATTATGTGGAGGTTTGTGCATGCTGGCACTTAAGTGTTTTCACGTTGGCTTGTTCTAATTTTTCTAATTGGTAATAGACTGCTTTTCTGTCAAAACATTTAGCAAACAGGAATGTGTGTTAGGAATACAGCTGATAATGCTATTTCTGTTAAAATCCCGTTAGAAAAATGCCCAATAATAGATTTTTCCATTTCAGTCGCAGCTGTCATGGTTTGTGGTACCGTTGATCTGTCGTCTTTAATTTAGACCATGTGACAGGAACAGCCACGTTGTGAGTGCCCGCTCCTTGTGGTTTGTAGCAAATGGCATGAACATCAGGTTAGAGATGTGCATCAGTTTAATTTAAAATTTTAGAATCTTACATAGAGGTGTATTTTTCTACTATTTTCTAGGCAATTTAGGAATTGGCCAGCCTTAGTGGCATTGTCTCACTTGATAGAGGAAGAAGTTGGATGGTAGAAGAGTTAGAGTCGCCCCAGAGTGGTGTATTTTTGGTTAGTGCCTTGCCTGCAGAGTGAAGTGCCGCAGGATGTTGGATCAGGCAGTTCCTTCTGGCATCTCATAACCCTTGAGTCTGACTTGAGGGCTTTCCCCTTGCTCATCAAAATGGTTTGTCAGAAATTGTAAGAATGGGATTGTCATTTTGAATTTTAAAATTTAAATGGGTTTTTTTTGTGGTTACTTTTGTTAATTGGTGACTTAAGAGATTCATGCACATGTTTTGCTGGCCCCATGCCTGCTGAACTTGTCACTTGATCTGTCTCCTGACCCTTCCTTTCCTCTCTGTTCCTAGAACAGTCATGAGCATGTACAAACTGGACAACTACTTTAAAATGTTTGGGTATGTAGTGAGCTTTGAGATTTTGGTTCAGTTTATTTGGATTGGTGGGTTTTTACTGGCTTGTGGAGTACCTCCCTAAGTCACACCTCAGCCATGCTGTCTGTCTTACCTAAATAATTTTTTTGATCTTGAGGAGTAGGTGGTTTTCAAAAAAGAGAAATGTAGTTTTCATTATATTTATATGTAAGGGAAAAACCAAATATCAGAGGACTGAAAAGGCGTCTGAGATGGTGTTCAGGGATTTTTCAGATAGTATATCCAGACAGGAATTTGTTTGGTTACCTGGTTAGAGTTGCAAAAAAAAAAAAAAAAACAAAAAACCTCTCTAATTTTCAATGCAATCCTTGGAAAGAGTTTCTTTCCATACAATTCTTGATAAACAAGTTTCACCATACAGGCAGGTTTCTATAATGTACAAAGTGTGGTACCAACAGCTCTGTCTTCTTTAGGATAAGATTGTCTTTAAGCACAGCAAGAAGACATGGGATTTTACATGTTGAGAAGGAATTGTTTAATTTTCCTATGAAGACAGTAGCCCTGTGGCGGTTGGAAGTATAGGCTGTGCTGGACTTCCACATCTTGTGCAGAGGGTCCTCTCTGAAGTGAGCTGGGGTGCTGTGTGAAGCTGGTTACGCAACACATTCAGAAAACTAAACCATCGGGGTTTTGAGCTACATTCTATTTTCAGAAAAGCTTTTAACTTCTTTGTGATGGAGAAGTGGCAGGAGTGCCAGAGCTGCACTGTGCTGCAGTTTGGCTGCAGGCTAAGAGGACCCTGAGGTCAGTGGCATTAAGGGCCCTTGGAGCAATCAATTACCCTTAACAAAGATGATAGGATAAAAGCTCTGCAATTGCTTCTGAGGACCTGGTCCTGCTAGTGCTTATGTGCTTATAACACAATCAACACTGTGCAAAAAAATGAGCATGTCTTCTCTAGGAAGTTATTGTTCTGTGTCTCAGGTGCCTTTGAAAACCTCATCCAAATCCTGTAGTTCCACTGCAGCTGTTGAAGAAATAGCCTGTCCTTTGCTTTGGCTGGTCAGCGTGTTTTGTGGATTTTTGTGCTATTTTGTGCAGTACTGGGAAGGACTGTGGAGTAGTGCTCTCCCAGCCAGTCAAAGATCTCAATTCCTGGCCACAAACCTGGGATGCTGCCAGACAGTGGCATGGCAGTGTGCTGCCTACATGAGCTTTCACATGGAAATGAGAACTGTAGGCTGACCCTTCTGTTTGGCCAGCTTCTCTTTACTGAATGTTTCTTCACTTTTATCTTCCCAGTTTGTTGTCATGACCTTGCCTAAAGAGGCTAAGTGTCCAGCTTCCTTTGTGGTTCAATATCTGCTCAGACAGTACTGAAGGCAGGGTACTGTCTGAGCTCAAGCCCAGGTGGCATTGATGCTTCTCCCAGCTTGCAGTGTTGCTGAGGAGCCATCCTGTCAACCTGTTCCAAGTATGGCTACTGCACTCCTGTATCTGAGCATCAGTAAAATGGAATACTTACTACAGATTCTTCATTAAAAGCTTGTTGCAGTTGCCTCTTTCTGTTCTTTCTTTCACAATTTGTTACAGTAGAAATCCATATACAAAATCCTTTGCTGCTGTAAAGGCTGTGTGGTGTCTTGCTAATTTATGCCCATATTGGTCATCTGTAGTTCAGATTGCTTGAATCCATGTACCTAAATACCGTGTCTGATGTTATCTCCTGTCAAGGCAGTTTTTTCTCATCTCTGGAATATCTATGTATTTTTTAATACTTATTCACATAGCACTGCTTTCACTTAAGAGGTGCTCTGGAATGGTTGTCCATTTAAAAAAAAGTAAAAACTCTTTGACATACTTATGTAAACGTCGGCAGATATATTTTTAAAATAAATATTGGATCAGTTCCTCTTTTATTTCCTTGTCAACGCCCGAGTTCAATAGCTGGCCCTGGAGGAGCTGTGAATGGCTTAATTAACAGCCAGAGCAGAGCTCTGGGAGGCAGGTGTTTGGATTGTGTAGGAGTCTGCTGATAAGAGTCATTATTAGAGGGCAAACACAAAGCTTTGATCTGTGCTACTGGCAGATAAAGATTTTCGGGTTCCTTTTTTTGCAACATCTTAGAGTGTACAGAGAAGCTCTGAAGGTGTACATTTGTATGAAATTATTTTCAGCCTTTTTTCCTGTGTCTTATTTTTAATTTTAGAAATAAAATTGCTTCAGGTATGATTTTGATTTGTTTTCTTTAAAGTCAGACAAAAAACATAGCATGTATATGAAAGATCTGGTTAGATGATAAGGGTGTAGTAAGTGCAGTATTGTTTTTTCTCCTTCAGTTTATAATACATCTGGTCTTTGCAGTTTTTACAGTGATCCCTGATCAAGTATTAATACCCTCTTCTTGTCATAAAACTCCAAAGCCAAGGAAGGCATGGTGGTATTTCCTAGACTTGCCTTTATTTGAATAAGGAAAACCCCACATTATCAGAGACTGCTTTGATTTAGCTTGCACAAACTAGATCTGCTCTTTATTCAGGGAAATATGGGTAAGAAGGGAAGCTGCCCTGAAGTGCTGTGTAGGTTGCAGTAGGGTACTTTGTGACATGCAGGAAAGATTTCTAACTTACACATAGGTGCAGAGGTAATGAGCTTATTCTATCATGAATTAATGTACATGTACCCTGTATAATTGTCAGTATATTTAATGCATAAACTTAATTGTGTTGTTGAGATGTTAAGTCCTAACACCAGTTTAATTAGTAATATTTTATTTTATTCTTCCTTTTTAATAGAGATCCTCGACCAACCAATCAACGTGTCAATAAGCACGTAAATAATGATACCTATCTTCGGGTTCAAAACCTGACCATCTTGATCAGAAACATTAAGACTTACTATCAGGTGAGATTTCTGCTCTCTGCTCATTGATCTGTGGTGACTGCTGTACTGTTTTAGCTAGTGCTGGGGCTGGGGGCTCCAAGAAGCTTGCTACAGGAAATGGAGAGGAAATTATGTTTGTGTAAAAGTACTTTCAGTCATGCTTTCTCTTCTGAAAATGACAATATGGTTGTCTTCGCTATCTATTCCTCATGGCCAGAGGTTGCTTCCTTGCGTTCCTCTTTTTTTTAAAGAAGTTGTTGTGCTCAAAGACTGTCCTAGCATTTGGGGATGCATGTACTAAAAGGGCTCTTTTGTGGTAGGGTTGTGGGTTGTATATGTGAAGGGAGTTGCTGAAATGGAAGTAGTGTTTCTAGGTATAAGACTTTTTTAAAACAGAAAGCCTTTTTTTTTTTAAGGGGCTGCTAGAAAATAAAATCTTGATCAGGAAGTATTTTTAACACTAGAATATAAACCTTAACTTGATAGGAAAAATAAATCTGTGCTTAGCTTGAAGGTAGACTTCTTAACTCTGTAGTTAGGTGTTCAAGCAGTTGCTTGTTGAGAACTCCTCTAGGAGAGTGAAGTGCAGGAATGACTGCAGAGTCTCAACAGTGCACTTGTTGGGTGTCATTCTTGAACTGTCAGTGTTCCTCTACTGTAACAGTGCTTCCCTAAAACCAGGGCGGTGACAGCTGAGCACTTTTGCAGAGTTATGTGTATGCTGGCTGCTGCTGGAGAGCCATAGCATGAATTCAGTTACTCTAAATAGAATTTCTGTATGTGCACTGTTATGTATATTTGGACTTCTTAGTGAGGAGGTAACTGTTCTACTGTTTCCTTCTACATGTCTTTTGCCAGATTTGAATGCTGTGCAATATAAACCAAGCTGAAACCACTGAGGATTGTTAAAATGGTTCTGTGTGTGTCTCAGTCGTACAATGAACAAGCTGACTAAACTGTAGGAGTTGATGTCAGTGTGATCATCCTGGGCGCTTCTTCTGTTCTGTATATGTAGAAGGGACTGTGTATTGGTTTTGTCTTCAAAATACAGAAAAGATGTGGAGTAATACCTTTTTATGCCATTCTCTTCCAAAGCTTGCCTACTGCTGTTCCATGTGATTGCCACAGCTCTGCTCCTGGACTTGCTTAGGGCAGTCTGAAGGAGAGGCACTTGTGAAAAATGACCAAGTCAGATGGGGTGCATGACTCATCTATGCGAGTTCCAGCAGCCTGCTAGGGAAATGGTGTAACTCAGGTTTGAGATGGTGTAGGGGAGGGTATCGTGTTTCTGAAGATAACTGATCTGTATCTCTTCTTGAGAACTGGAGATGCTGATGCGATGTGATGTTGCTCCTGAGACTTGTGATTTCTAAGGGGAAATTCCATTTGATCATAACTAGAGACTGAAATTTGGGGTTAAGTGGGTTGGTTTTTTGTTTTGTCTTGCAGTTGTTGCTGTTTGTTTCTGTTACTCAGTAAATAGTCTAAACGTATATGGAGTGTACAAGAAAGACTAACCCTAACCTTCTTTCTCCTTGCCCCAACAGGATTTACTGTCTGAGAGTCTGGTCCTTCAGGTGTTGAAACATTTTCATTCATGTGCCTCTTTTTGTTTTTTTCTTTAAGCTGATACTCTGACCCCTTTCAAGAGTACCTGGAGAGAGATCAGAGTCAGGAAAAAAGAAAAATGTTTCAGTCATGTGTTATGTTGCTTGTTGACCTAGCTGTTGAGCTAATCCAATAAAGCTAGCAACAACTAAAATAGGTTAAGACACAAGATTTTCAAAAGGAAACAGTAGCTGAGGCTTGCAGTAGCAGCTGTAACTGTGATGTTCCTATTATAGTCCTGAAATTAAGTGGTATGAATCTTGCTGGCTGAGGACTATATATACTGCATGTAAACAAAGCAGTCATGAGACCTCATCAGTCTTTGCATTTGGTCCTGAAAATGTAATTACAACAAAGTTTAAAATAAAATAACTTCTTTTGGTGGTAATAACATATAAGAAACTTATTTTTCCTTGACACTGTCATATCTTCTGGGCAAATCCAAGGTCTTGGTGCTGATCTGAGATTCCTTTTCATGTGGTGTGTGCAGTCTTCAGCTCTCCATAGTCTGGGGGTAGTTGAGGCCATCTATGCTGTAATTGCGCTCTGTATGTGATTGATGCTGAGTATAATGTTCCATCTGTACTCATGTCTCTGTTGGCTGTTTGGTGGTTTTTCTTGTCGTTTAGGATATGATTTAAGTAGGTTTTACTGGGGTTTTTTTTTTTAAGATGCAACCAAATAGATGCTTTGGAATATTAAATGTTCTTAATAATTACTTAGGCTTATTATCTCCTGAATATTAGAGATATTTTTAAATAGGCTGAAGTTGTGGGCGTTGTTTGATGAAGTAGTATTAATACATCAGCCTAAGTTAAAGTGAGGGTAGTGTCTTACTGACTGAAAACATGTTTGCAGATCGGGAGGAAAAGTTCCTGACAACAATGGGTACATATTTTCTGCCTCCTCAAGAGAAACAAAAGCTCCTAAAAACACAAAGTTGGCCTTGACATTTTGCATTCTGTTTCATTTAATGGACCTGAGTCAAGTTTACAGCATAATGACTGAATTTGGCAGACCAGAGTCTCCAGAATGAAGTGGTATTTTCCTCCTCCTTTTTCAAAGGACATTGATAGGTATGCAAGAATACTTGCCCTTCTCTGTACTGGGTAGGAGCAATCAAGAATGACATAAATTCATGGCACCGTAAGCAGTATCTGAAGAATGTGACATAAGTGCCTACTAAAATTAATGCTGATATTCATAAGGTAGTTGACATTTCAGATCATGTAGTTGTCTAGCCTGTCTGTATCTAATATCAGCTTTCTTATATATCTGTATAGCTGATCTCTTCATTAAAGCAGAATTCTCATTAATACAGATAATACTAATTTGGAAAACAAGGACAGGTCTGATCCAGAAGCACAATTCCAGGTATTACAGTGTTGGTACTTTCCTGATCTTATAAGCTGAGGGTTTCTGCTGGAAATACATATGAACAAGCTAGGTTATTGGTGGAATTTGGGTTTGATTTGAGTTTTAAAGATCAGCCCCTATCTGTGCTTCACCAGACATAACCTGGGAGGGGTAAGTGCAATGAAGAGACCTTTTTTCTGTTTGAATAATCTCTCTATTTTAGAAATTTGCTAACTGAATTTGTACCTTAGCAATTTTCTGAAGAGTTGCCATCTTGCAGCTTTCAGCTGCGTAAGACTGCATTGCTGGTGGCTACTAAGCAAAACAGTGTCAAGACTCTTAAAATGGAGGACAGCATTGGTTGCTGCGGGCTTTGCTGGTTTTTACTTGTTTACTGGCTAGGTAGTACTTGTTACCAGTGGTACCATGCAACATCTTTGCATTTCCCACTCTCTCAGCAGTTGTACCTTTGCAGGTTTTTATTGACTTGAGCGGCCCCTCTTTTGAAAATGACTCATTTTGCTGTGGGATTTTATGAGCATTTGAGATAATGTCATTAATTGCATTTAATAATAGTTATGCTACTGGTTCAGTGGAGAAATGGCTGATCATAAAACTTCTGGAACCAGTGCCGTATCTTGGAAAAGGGCTGAACACAGCAGAAAGTTTTCTTTGCTCATAGTGTGAATTTTATGTGACTCTTCTTGCTGTGAGTGAATTCCAATGCGTGTCTGTCTTTAAACTGGAAGAAAATGGAAGAAGAAAGCTAGAAGATCTGGTGGGTGTTAGCCTCTCCCTTTGCTGTATTGGAGAGAATATTTATATCCTGTAGGGTGCTGCTGCTTGAAGATTTTCCACGTAAGAGCAGCTGTCGTGATATCTGCAATGCTTGGATAATGTGCTCATACCTGTAGAGTTTTGGAAGGAAGCCTAAGGCAGGCTGGCAGGGGAAGCTTGAACTGGCTTTATTGTGCTTCCTCTGCTCATATGTCAGTCTTTGGGTTTAGTGTTTTTTGTAAGGAACTAAACATCACTTTGACACCAGTTTATAAAGGAGTTTTATGAAAGGGTCTGTTTTGATAACAGGTATCTTCCTAACCTTCAAAAGTGTCAGTAATCACTCCAACGGTATATACTGCACTCTCAAGCAAAAATTCCTGGCACTTACATAAAAAACTTGAAGCTGATGGAAGAAAAGAATGTGATCATGCCTTGGTTACTGCCTGAGTGGGTATTGTGATGACATCTGGAGTGTGTGGATGAGAAATGCTATTGGAAGAAATGTGGTCATGGCTGTATTTTTGTTGCATCTATTCCCTGCCGTTGTGGCTGCTAAATACCCAGCAGATTACCTCATGTTTCTGAAAGGTTGGAAATACCTCTTAATTTGAAAAAAGTTGTACTGAGACACAATTCTAAAAACAGTTGTCACTGTGTGGCATGTGCAACTTCAGTAAGAAACTCATAACCCTTTGTGTTCTAACTGAAGTGAGGGGGGGTGGGTAAAGAGGAAGCAATTCACTGAATTTTTAGAGACTATATCACCATAAATCCTACTGTCCCCACCTAAATCACATATCTGGACCCAGAGATAATGGAGGGCAAGGATGCCTTAGTTTTAAGGCATATTTCTTCAGACCTGTGTCCTCCTCTTACTTAGCTGCTCCATACTTTGTTAAAGAAGTTCAAGTTAATGGGCATGCTGAAGGGTGTTAGCTGCCTGTGAGTTGTTGAGGCTGTTTCCAACCTCTGGAATAGAGATGAGTGTGTCTTCAGGCTGAGGCAAATGCTATTTTTCCCTGTAGATCAGCAAAAGCCATGCAATACCGGTAGCTTCTGGATCAGTAAACAACTCCCACTGTGTGGTTGAAGCACTGAGTCAGGTTTAGAGCTCTTAACTGCAAAGAGGAATTCAAATTTGGAGCTCCAGATTTGGGCACAGTTTAGGGATTGGCAACTGTACTCAAGCTATAAATAAAGTTCTGGAAGTAGCAGTGTCCTCTTCTATGAGCTGGAATCTTTCCCTACTAGGCAGGCTACTTCTAGTGGGCTAGTAATTCAGTCCTTAGCAAAGTAAACACCAAAATGCTAGAAATGCACGTAAATGCACATGCCCTGGAGTCAAAAAGTATTTTTTCTGTTCTAAGGGGGAAAGTTTGTACCCACAGTGGTCTACTGAAATTAGGTAAAACTAAACTTTTTGCTAGCTTCGTCACTTTGGTGGATTGAGCTTCACCATGTCTGAGTGGCTGCTTTCCTTTGATTCGTGTTCCCTAGGGTTCTTTGTTTTGGCTTAGGGACAACCTTTCTTCATCTTGAGCTTTAAATTCCAAAATTATTAAGAGTTATTAAGATTATAGCTTTCTTTGAATTCCAAAATTACTAAGAAAGCTGAGTGTCAGCTTTTTCATCAGCAAGGTATCAGAAGCTTCAACAGAAACTTTTAAATTCAAATACTTTGCTGGTCTCATGCACTCCTAAGTGCAGTGCTCTCCCTTTTCCATACACTTAAGTGGGCTAAATCCATAGATTCTCCCAAATTTTCTGCATTGGCAATTGTACTGTTGCACCTGACAGAGGTAGTGTGCATGTTCTTGTGGCTTGAAGTTACAGCTGCACAAAAAAACCAACAGTGAGTGGCCATGGAGCCTGCCTTTGTCACCGTTTACAATAAATAAACAAACTCTTATGAAAAATAAGTTATTAGTAAGGTACTGTTGTAGAGATGGTCTGTGTTTCAGTAAGGCAGTGGGCCTTTCATGACTTGAGATTCTGCCACTGGCATGGCCTGGAGTATGACCTTATTAGCTGTGTATTTGTTTCTGCTTCTATTCTTCATTTGACTTCTAGTTAGTTTAAACTTGCTACAGGCACAGACTGTCTATATGTATTTATGCAGTACTTAGCTTAATGAGGCTTTCTTGGTTCTGCACTGACAAAAATATTCTGAGTTAGGCTTTCTCTTCTGCAGGAGCATGATCATGAGACATGAAGGTTGCATGTAAGACTGGTATTGTCCACACTGAATTGTGAAGACATTCCCTTATTGTAGTGGTGGGTGCAGGGCAAGAGAATGACTAATCTTGGTGCAGCCATTCTGGGAAATGCTGAACCAGTGATATTAGTCTTTGATTTAGTTCTTCAGCTGAAAGTGGGTACCACTCTGCTGCTGTGGAACAAACATAAGAACCACAAAAATCTTGATCATTTTGTATAGGTCCTGGTATCAGGTATTTCAGTGGGAAAGAGACAGACAGGTGACTCATCACTAGCAACCAGACTGTCTGATGTTTTGTTCGTGAATACTGTCTTGATCATTTCCAGAAGAACTAAACAAACATTTCAGCTTCAGAGTTGAAATAAGTTTTTGCGGAGGTCAGTTTTGAAAGTGTTCCCAGATTGGTGAGAGGTGTCATTCCAGGTAACTAGTAGCATGCTGTTGGATACCTGCTTGAGATTACTGGCTGTGATTCTAGAATGCATTTTGGCTGATAGATTGAATTCTGTCTGGAAGTTTAAAGCAGTACTGATTTTTAGAGAAATTTTTTTTTTCCCTTGAGGCTCTGTGTTCATTTTAATGTGGAATGAAATAGTGGCCTCAAACAGATGGAGGAGAATGGGTTGATTTTTAAACTACTTTTAATTTCCTGCGACTAGAATATGGGAAAGGGCAGAGTAGTCTGACATATGTCTGCAGTCTTGTCTTTGTTTTGGTTAATAGGCTAGAGGGGTGTGAATGCATTGTGCAGGCAAATGAAGAAACTGAGCCAAGGAAAGACAGGAGCAGTGTCCTAAAATAAAGAGGCAAATGGAGGTGACCTATAAAATTTTACAGTATGGAATAGCTGTTTGGTTCCCACACAGCAGCATTTACTTAACCTCTGACATGTTAATTGAGAGCAATTCTTGGGATGTCTGAACTGCAGAATGCATCTACAGTGTCCTTTATATAGCTTAAAAAGAGTAATGTGAGAGTGTGTGTGACTTTGCTTAAGGAAAGCCAAGGCCTAATGTTAATCTCCTTGACTGTTGCTGTGATTACCAGTGCTAAAGCCACAGAGTATTTCAGTCCTCTGCTACATATGTATTTTTGGGTATTAGGTTTGAGATGTAAGTCACTATTCAGTCTCATCAGACAGCCATGTTCAGTCCTGCTGTCTCCGTTTTGGGCAAATGTCCTATTTTTGTCAGCTGAAATTTTGCAAAGGAGAGGGAATTAAGTTTTGTAGAACCTACCAATTTTGGGTAAGTTAGAAAACAGCCTGCATGCCACTTATAGCTGAAAATAGCTTCGAGCTTTATTTTTTTGCGAAAAGATAATAAAAAATGAAAGCTAGAGATTGCTTTATTGAAGCAAGTTTCTGTAGTGAATTCCATATAATTCACTACTTTTTAATCTAAAGTCTTTAAAGAGAGAAGATGAATTTCACAAATGTATGATTGCCAGACAGTCCCCTAATTGCATACCAGTTCCCAAGCAAATAACATCTGATTTTTAATGGCAGGTAGTAAAACAAAGTGTTTCATGTTCTTATTTTATTGGCATGTTCTGCCTGTGAAAGTGTTATTTAATCCAGTGTCACTTTCATTCAGGTTACTGTCGCATGCTGTATTGTGACACACAGGGTTCAGTCCACAGGCCTGCTTCTACATGACTCTGACTCTGGCTTAACATTTGGTGTCCAGGCTTGTTCCTGCCAGTGATTTGTGGCCCTGTGGCATGGAGGTAGCAAAGGTGTCTCTTTGTGCCTGTAACTCAGCTGGCGTTGGCTTTCCATTCAACAGCATGCTGGTTGAGTTTTGGTACAAAGCTCTGTAATGAAAGTTCACCTTTTTGTACACTGCTCTTTTTAATGGCTTGTTAGATGTGTAAGCAATTCTTCCACAGTGGATTTTCATCTGAGACTGGTATTTGAGATGTCTTTTAAAGCAGTGTTTCACTGTCCTTTTGAAGGAGTATCAGATTTCAGAAATGTGTGGGAGATCTTGGATCTAATGCAGAGTTTTATTTACTTCTGAAAGCTTTTGTGGTTTGTGTTGTAAAGGTCTGCTTGAGTTTATGTTGACCTCCAGTACTTCTGGCAAATGTGAATGCTCTTGGGCCAAGAAATGGGCATGAAGTTTGTGGAGATACCTACCCTGTTAAGAAACCCTGCTGAGCAGGTCTCTGGACCTGAGAAAGTCACAGACCTAGGGACGGGAGGGAGTTTTAGTGTGCTAATTTCTTTGCTGAAGACAACTCACAGGAAAGGGTGTATTTCCTGCTTTACATGGTGTATGGACTTTACACCAACGCAAATTAAGGAAAGCACTTCCTCGTGAATGCACAGAAATTGAAATGCTATCACTTCCTCATGCATGCATGCGTCTCCCATTTACACAGATTAGTTTTTGAAGAGAAGGATTTATAAAATGGGCAAACTCTAAGGAGCAAATAAAGCAACAAATTAAAGTGTGTGCACACTGTACTTTGAGTAAGCAGAATGACTTCTTGAAATTGCTGTTTAGATGGGCTGTTTGAATATAAGCTGTGTGTGAGCTTGTGCCACTCTGTCTCCCATTACAACTAAGAGATGGAGTTGAACGAGAGTTAAGTGTTTAAATTCTGCTGAGTTCTCATATGGCCAGTAAAGTGCCTTAATAAAAATCTGCTCAGCAGACAGAAATGGCCCCTGTGGAGCTGCCACTGTCTGTTCTCTTTCATAATTAGCATTATTAAAAGTCTCTAGATGCTTATTTAATTTGTCTTTTAGACTCAGAATTACATCATTTGTGTGTGTTAGGTGATCAAGATAACACTGATAGACACCTGCTCCTTTGGGGGCTGGTAGGAAAGACTTGTCTTTGCACAAAGGAAAAATGTTGTATGAATTCCATTTAATCATTTTCACAGGACAGGAAGATATTTATTTAGTGGGTTATTAATAAAGTACAATAGGTCATGCTCTTTCTCTAAAAAAGTCATCTTTATTTGCATTACATTAAAAAACTAACTTCAAAAACACCTAAGTTTTTTGCTGTATGTTTAAGAAACAAAAGAAGGTAAGTTCCCTGTGGAAACTTAGAGTTCTTGGGTGTTTTGGTTTTCATCTTTTTTTTTTTTTCTTAGTGGTGCTCCTATTTATAATATATATACTGGAAAGGTATTTGTAAGGGAGTGCAGCATCAAACTTGTGTCATAGAAAAACCTGTTAGATGTGCAGTGTGTGTTACAAGAGGGGAGGTTGGTACTGAGGTTAATGCCTGGTTCATTTTGGAGCAGCTGTGTTACAGTAAAGCTGAGCAACTGGGGTCCCAAGGGAGCCATGAGCATTTACTGGTAGAAACTGGAAGGAGGTGAATTTCTTTTAAAAATTTTTGATACCATAGGCAGAACTACTAAGTATGTTAAAATGTTCATTTGTCAGGGTGAAGTTTCTGAAGAAACACCATCAGTCCTGAGAAGCAGTTGCTCTAAAAGTAAAATACATTCCACTTTAAAAAAAAGAACGACAAAATCAACCAACCAAAAGAAAAATAAAAAACCCCAAGCAAAACCAACCAACCAAAAACCAGCAGCAACAAAAAAATCCAACAAAAACTGCAGTCAGCAAACCCCCCCTACAGCCAAACCCCTCCTAATTTGTCTAGTAACCTGTTTGAGTTACTTGGAGTTTCTCAAGACTGTGTAGTTACTTCAAAGGAAAACAGCAATTCAACTACAAGGATTTGCCTTTTAAGGTAATAAATGTCTCAAGGTCACTTCATCAATGTTGATATTTAAAAAGTGAAAGAAAAACCCCAACAACCAAACCAAAAAAGCCCTTCTCCGTGTGTTCTGTGTTTTCCCGAATATGTAAAGCTGTGTCAGTATTGAAGGCTTTCTTTTTGTTTCCAGAGTTTGTGGCAAATGCTTATCTGAACAGCATGTGGATGTATTTTTACGGTTTTACATGCAGAAGGAATGATTCTGTAGTAGAGGATGACAAAAGCTGCCATTATTAGGAGCCTTGCTTACACTTCAGTGCTCTGGCACTTAATCTAGCTCCCAGCTTCCAGTCATGCAGAAGAAACTAAACCAGAGTGCTCTAGTTCTCAAACTTGGTTGAGCTGTCTCACATTTCTTCCAATACGTGTTTCCTTTGTAGCCTGAGCCAAAATCTTCATTGGAAAGGTGATTTTCATCCCTCTTTTTTCATTTAACCTATTTTCTTTATAAATTGCTAGGCCCAAATCCTGTTCAACTGAGGGATTCAGATTTCAAATAATTTGTTGTTCGTTGAAGATTTGTCTTTCCTTGGACACAGCTGCAGTTTTGTTTCCTAAAGCATTTCAGTTAACTTGCGGTTGTCCTTTCTTTGTATGGCATAGGACCCGATTTTAAGTGACACTGACTTGATAGACTAGAGGTGCTGAGCATCTTGCATAGCAGGATCTTTGAACAGCTTTGCTTTGATACCCTTGGATGTTGCGAGACCAGAGCTGTCTGGCAGATCATGGTTTGTTTTGGTTCTTTTTGACATATTGCTAGCATATTGCAGCTTTTACCAGTGTCAAGGTATTTATCACACTTTATCAGTGCTTAGAGGTTTTGCAGTGTTTATGGCAGCCACTTGAGTATCTGCAGAAGATACATTGGCCTGCTTTCCCAGTTGTGAGCTTAGCAGGACACCTGGTTTTGGAGGCTTTGAGTGCTCTGCCAAACCTGCTGTAAGAGAGACACACTCAGTTGAGAGAGCTGAGTTGGCACGACAGAGTAAAAAGCAGTTGTTTTTATAACACAGTAAACTGCTGTGCTCTTTTAGCACACAGACTTTGCAGTCAGGCTTGTACTGTCACCCACTTATAAAGGACAGCTCATTTAAAACTTCTTTTCAGTATGCTTTTAAACAAGTAGAAATACACTTATAGCCAAGCAGATACAGAGCTATTACCAATAGCTCTTGAGACTCTAAATGAGTAATCCTAAATACCAAATACATTAAAAAAACCCCAACTTCAACAACAAAAAAAACCCAAACCCACAAACCACTTTGATCTTACTGATACTCATGCAAGTCTCTCCCTTCAGGTTGCATTAATCTTAATTCCCCTAAGTGTTTTGTAAGTTAAGCAAGTTAATGGTGAAGAGTGATTTATTTTGAGTTGGTTAAATGCCACCGAATGGTGCTTAAAACACAAAAAAGTTTCCGATTAGCTGCTTTTTCTGTAACAGGTAGCATACAATTCCCAACTTCAAATTTCAGCAGTAACTCAAGTAAAAAACTTCAGCTGCTTCCAGCAACTATATTTAATATGCAAAGGAGGTGACAAGCAGATTGGCCTTCAGCACATTTGTTTTAAATAAGCTTTTCTATGTGTGATATTTTTGAATCAGTGAAACTGGGATTCTAAAGCAGCTGTCTGACCAGCGTGCCAAAGGAGGTTATCAGGTCAACACTAGATTTAAGTTGTTATAGTTGTGGGGGTGTTCTTTTCTGTGTGTGGGTTTTTTGTTTGCTTTTGTTCTGTGTGGGGTGTTTGTTTGTTTTATTTTTTATATATAGTGTTGCAGTATGAGTGGTTTGTGTTTGTGTAACTGGTAAGAAGGTGCTGAAAGATACATCTGCCTAAGCAGAGAAGAGGCTGGGAAATACTCAGTCCTTGTGTTTTTCATTCCCAAAACAAAACCATATTAAAAAAAGATCTCACAAACACACAAGCTCCCACCCCCATAAATTTATATCAAAGACTAGTTTTCTGAACTGTAGGTTTCATTGCATTTGTGTGTGTAGTTTTTTTGGGGATGATTGTTTGGTTTGGTGGTTTTTGGCATTTTTTTTATTCTTAAGAAAGTAAATGCACTCTGCAGGTATATACTGTGACCTTGCAGTTGCTTTCCTATTTATCTTCTTTGTCTGGTGCCTATGATGGGGAGTGTTTGACTGCCATAGTTTTCTTTTTTGGGGGCTGTGTGCAACCATTGTTTTTTATTTGCTGGGATGATAAGGAATGGGTCCTGCATAACATGGTACCAGCAAATCATGGAAAGGACAGGTGTTCTAGTCTGGAGATACATACCAGGAACTTCTTTCTCACTGTGGACTTTTCTTGAGCTGTCAAGTTAGTCTAAGAGTTACAATGAAGGGAGCTTGAGTGTAAAGAAAGAGATGAAACTGTGAAAATGTACTGCTTAGTATTTCATACTGGTCAGTTCAGATATGTTTCTGAGGTGTTTGATGTAACACTTGTTCAATATTTCAAACATCTGATTCTACAGCACCAAGAATTACATATGAGTGCATAGGATGGATTTTTAAACTATCTTTATGCACTGTGATAATTTTGTTTTAATTGTTGTCTTACTCCACTTTCAACTAGGACTAGGGTTGTTTTTTTTTTTTAATAAAAAAAGTCCTTCTTCCCCTTTCCTAACTTCTTAGCCATCAGATGAAAAGTTTAATGTGCCCCAAATGAAAGATTTCAGGCTGCTTGTAAAAAAGAGGTAGTTTTACAAAAAGAGAAACAGTGGTACCAAAGTACATCTGTGTGACTTACATAAGATAGGTTAAGAACATGAAATAAATTAAATGGAACAGTTGTCAGGGGAAAAGACTGGGGGCCCTGACTCCAGAATACCTGCTCTCTAGATGTTGATAGATTTACCTGGGAGAAGGGGAAAGTCTGAGATACGATCCCAGTTGCTGCATTTGTGGCAGCCATGGCACCAACAACTTTGAAATCTTTGCTTATTGCCAGGTAGGTCTGCTGGTATTGATGGTGACACTGACTTCCATAAAGCATGAATCTTTACAAACTGAAATGTACAGCTTCCCAAATTCCCAAACATTGCAGCACAAGCCTTCTGTCAGATGAGTGCCAGGTTCTAAGGATTGGTTTTCTGTCTGTTGGGTGTGTTGTGACTGTGGTGGGCACAAAGCCTTTCCAGCTGGGCTCATGTGGGGTAGGGCACAAGACCTCAGGCAGCAGGGACTGTGCCTGGGAGCAGAGACCCCTGGAGAGGTACAGGGAGCTCAGTTCGTGTGTGTTCTCTTGGAGTGCTGACACCCACATGCCTCAAGAGACCTGAGCTTTGCAATCTTGCAATACAAAAGGAAGCTCTCATTGAATAGACTTTCCTCCCCCAAGTACAGTGGTTGAGAACTGCAGCCTTGGGCAGCTGCTTCAACAAGACAGCTCCTCCCCACATACAGTCATGAGCCTCAGAGTTTATTTATCTCAGAGTAATCTGTCCTTTTGGTATCTAGCTGACTGGCATAAGGCACGTCATTTAATTACTCTCTGTGTATGTGAAGAAGCATTCAAGTGTCATGCTGGAAGTGTGGTGCTTTTGGTGTTCCTAAAAGTTTCCTAGAAGGGTATTCTGGGCTCCTCCTGCTAGTCTTAAATTAGGAAAGGATTTTAAAGGTTTTGGTAAGCTGTGATGCAAATCTTAAGCCCTTAGGGAAGCTGTGTGTTCATAAAAAGGCAGTATTTGGCTCCTAAAGTTAACTGAGATCAGCTCACTGCACTTACTGGGGGGCGAGAGAGGTTTTTGCCCTGTTAGTTTAAGCACTCGCAGTTTGTTTAATCATCATTCTCTCTGTGTGATGCAGGCCCTTTTGAGTCCCACATATTTGGCACACACTGCTGCTGTATCAGAGAAATTATGAATGGAGTGGACTGGTTTCCTGGCATTTGGGAAGCCATCAAAGTTTGTGCTTAACAGAACAACCATACTGAGTAATGTAATACAATATTAAGTACACAACAGCCTAAAATAATTTCTGTTTGCAGAGTGGGGACAAGCCTTTTTTGTTTCTTTTTTTAGCATACCATCAAAACAACTATTAAAAGGGAAAAATAATATTTTTTTAAAAATTATTGTCCTTCCAAGGAACCAGCTAGAAGAGGGTAGAGTTTAACTACTACCTCTCACCTTTTTAATGACAAGTCATTAATTTTTCTTTGATATTCAGAGCAAGTCTGTTCCAGTTCCCAAGACATATGCTGCATGCCCTTGAGGGGTAAAGCAATTAAGAATTACAAGGAGTATTATGCATTGTAGAAATAAGCAACCTGCTGAAATAGTAACCTGCCATGTGCTCCTAAGTCTCCCTGTATGAATCAGGTCTTTAAAGTGGTGACTGATATATGAAGAATATGTCATCTTTGAGATTAACAAGACAGCTGCACTTGAGAGGAGGAGCACATTTATTTTCATGTTCTGTAACACTGACCTTCCTCCATGCAAGAAGAGTCAGGCTTGAGTAACTGCTTGAACTGCTGCCTCAGTCCATGAGGTAATACTGCTCTTCTGCTGAGACAAAACAGAGTACCGGTTTAGCTGAACATACTTCATTACACTGTAACTCTAATACCACAGACTTTCATTTCCTGGCTGTATTAACTGCCTGGGATTCTTTTTGAGACTTCCTCCATTGCAGAAATAGGTCATTTAAACTAGTTTTGCTTTCTGGGATAACTGGTCTTTGTAATAATTTCTCTAGCTTTCTCTCAGTTGGATAAGTAACCCTGGTTCTTATGATGTTGTAATACCCTGTGGTATAGCAGTACCTCCTGGTATGTATTAGTGACTCGTTCCTGGCCACTGGATTTTATGCAGACTGGTTTGGGAAGAGCTTGGGAACACAATAATTCACTTTGAAGAACTGCTGTGGATCTGTATTTCATGTCTGTCTGGACTCAGCAAATCAAATGCTGCCTTCTGTATTAACCACTGGCTTGCTGTCTTCCTCAATTATAAACATGTGAAGAGCAGAACACTTGACGAGGCAGATGCACTGGAAACGCATCAAAGTTTACTAACACACACATCAACACTTAATAAAAAAATTGCCTAGTGAAAAAAATTAGTGTTAATTAAAGAATCTGTGAGTATTAAGAGTTCAGATTTTGAAGTTCACGTTGCTTGGCTGCCAAATCTTACAAAAATGTGGACCTATGGGAGGTCCAAAGAGCAAGAGCTTACACATCTGGCTCTATATAACTGATATATTTTTAATCCATAATGAAGAGTGGTGTGTTACAAAGCAGTGGAAACCATTTTGCATTGTGTGCATTCATAAAGAGGTTCTCATTAAAAATGCATTTTTGGTTACCACCTGTTATTTGTTTAATTTGGCGCTTTACTGCAGCGTTGTATTATTTTTGTCATCCTTCTTTGCCGAAGCACATTATTCATGACTTTGAACCATATGGCCAGAAATATATTCTGAGCATCTGATTTCTGTACTGGCCATTCCCTGAGGAGCAGCCCTCATGTCTATGTTTATGACTGACCAACGAAGGCTTTCGTGTCATCTTTTCATGACCATTTCTTACCTTCTGCATACCAAAGATGCAATTAGGAGATTGACAGCTGTGATGCTACAAGGCAACAAGGGGGTTGCACTTGATTAGGCAGAAAAGGCCTCTTTGCTCAAATTCATAAATAAAAACCAAGTATTATGGGAACAAGGGAGAGCTTCCTGCAGCTCCTGTGTCCTCTACAGCCCTTGTTGTTTCCCCATGCCTTTCCCATGGCAGTAGGCACACGCTGAGGGTTGTGTGTGATGATCTGGCTGCTGCCTGCTAGGGTAGCCTTTGCTCTCTCTTTGCCTGGGGTGATACCAAAGGGTCTCCCCTGGCAGAATTTCACAGAAACCTGTAAAAGTTTGATTCCTCTGGATCGGTCTCATAAAAATCAGTATGGAAGATGCCTGTGGAGTTGTTATAATTCTTTTTCCTTGTCTACTCCAAATCTTCTGTAATGTACAAGCATAATTGAGGATGAAGAACCCCATTAAATGTGTTGCAGGCCTGCATCTCAGCATTCTGGCTTAATTGACTGTGCATACCTCCTCTGTTTGGAGATAAGATGTTGGCATGGTGCTGTCTCCTACTTATCTTTTGTGATAGCCCTGTGTCCGGTAATGCTTGTGTGAGTTGTGCACTCTGAACAGAGTATGTGTACAGTGTACTACAGTGAATTTTCCCTTTAATGGGGGGCAAGGGAATGAATAGATGGCAAAGTGTCCTTTTCTTTCAATCTTGTGTGAAATCTTGTATTTAACACGACTAGTGGGCAGGTTTCATTCTAATTCTTCTGGCCTGTGCACATAGCAAAAACCTGCCATACAACCTGGTGTAATCAGCAGTCTGCTCACAGGAGGCCCTGAGTTTGAAACAGCAGGAGTTTTGCAGCTTGGAGCTGAATGGTGTTGGCAGAGCTGTTTGAAGAAGTTTGCTTAGTTCCTGCCTGTATTGTGCTGAGCCAATTTCAAAGGGGCTGTTGCCTCTACCTCGTGAGAATGACTTCCAGTCAAAATTCACAAGGAATCATGTATCTACTAGTCCGAAATGCAGCAAATACTCTTTTTATTTTCAGTTTCAGTTGTGCCTGTTTTTGTATTGCTGCTTAGAAAGTAACATCAGTGACTACAAAATTTAGTTTGGGGGAATCTGATCTTTGCTACTGTGTGTTAATGTTCGACTTAGCAGATCTGCATATTTCTAATTTCAGTAGAAATTGCTTAGTTTGGTGGTTCAAACGAAAATGCTTTATTTTAGCACCCTGTATTTACCATGTACCTTAATGTTGTGGAAATGCAAACTTTGGCTTATGCTGAGATTTAGAGGAACAGTGGATTTGGGTACTGCTACTGAGGTGCCAGAGTACCTAGACTTGTGTTAAGGTGCTGTATTATAACTTCTGGATTTTCTCTGATTACTTCCTCCAGGTAGTAAGCATCTATTTCTCCCTTCGTAATTTGTGGGACCTGCATGTTTTCTGAGCAGTATGAAGTAGGAGCATTACTTTGGATGCCCAGCTTCAAAATGCAGACTATTACTATAGGTTTGAAGAGCACAGTTTGTTTTACTGTAACATTCTTTTGGTGAGTGACTGCACCAGTTCCCATAGAGCTCCAGTTTCTGATTGGCCATTCATCACTGAGCTAATTCATGGTACTCTGAGACAAACAGGTTTGTCAAAGTAATTCAATGCCTCCACCAAAGTAAGTTTAAACAATGGTGCAGAGCCATTTTAATAAGTTACCTGAAAAGCTGCTACCAAACCAAAATAAGACTGTCCTTACTCCAGGATTTAACATCATTGTCATTCTGGAGTTTGCGGTGGAGCTGACATGGCTCCTTTTCGTGTTTTATAGTGGAACTCATGCTAAGGTTTTGTGCTTTACTGAGGTGAAGAGCATAAACACTATCTCTGCAGATAAAACACTGCTTGTGCTACATTTCTCTGATTATAGTGTCCCTTAAAATTTCATTGGAGGCTGCTTCTAGGAATCAGACTTCTTCCAGACCACCAAGGAGGTTCAGCATGCTTTGAGTGTTGCTGGGTTTAGATCTGGTGCTCAGTAGATGCAACAACAGTATAAACTTTTGTGTAACCTATATCTTCTGAAATACTAATAATCTTTATTTCTACAGATCAATGCAGCCCAGATGTGCTGGATGGTAGGAGTTGCTGTTCTCTGCAACCTGAGGCTTGAATTTCTCTTCCCTGGAGCAATTTTTCTGGGGTTTTACCCTCCCCTCCTCTACTTCCAGCTCATCATGGTTGTACTGCTGGTGTTTTGTGATCTGGTTGATAGGGAGCTCAAAGTCACTTGATACTTCATATTAGGTTTCCCTCCATTATGTTGTTTAAATAATAAACCTGAGCTCTGCTGATGGAGGTAAGGGATATGAGCCACGTGTGAGGCAGCTTGGAAATTGCTGAGAACCATACATGCCTGCCACCTTCACGTGCCCTTCAAGGACACTGAGAATTAAGTAGTATGATTGAAAAAATGACACTAGTAATAAAAAAGGGGATTGGTAGGTAGTATGCATAGTTCTGCTTTTTCTACCTATAGCCAAGGCAGCTCCTTGTGTTTGGGGGCTCTTGCTGACTTTGAATCTTTTGTGACCATTTTTTAAGGTTTCTGTCAGTGAATACAAGGTCTTGAAGTTGGTTTTTTCCTTCAGCTATAGATGAGGATTTTGTCTGAGCATATGATGGACTACGTGTGCTTTCAGGAAAACAACATCACAGCTTAAAAGGAAACTGAATTTCGTTGACATAAAAAAATTCAGTGGTCAGAAGCCTTAAAACTGGTGTAGTAGTGTTAGAAGTGAATCTTTCCTGCATGTTAATAATTTCATACTGACACAGCTTTATGTCCGTTTCTCTCACAGATGGCATAAAGAAAGGATTTTCTAGGATGCATCAGTATCCTTCACATTTTTTCTCATGTCATGGGTATTTCCAGGGTGCTGTATGCATTAAGTGTGCTGTGACTATTGGTCAGTACTGATGAAGAGAAGTATAAAATGTGGAGAAAAGTCTTCTCTGAAGGCACAATAATTACTTAACTGAGTTTTCTGCATCAGAAGCTCACCATTGCCATTTAACTCTGTGTAAGCTGTCTGCTAGGGCTGTCGTGAAAGAACGCTTAAATTGAGCTCTGTGGTATGAAACTGGTGGGGGAGCAAGAAGGGTAAAGCTCTGCTGAGTTAATTAATGCTAACAGTTATGAGTTATCTGCAAGATTCACAGTAGATTACACAGATTGTATTAAGCAGGGTTAATCAGTCCTTTCAGATACTTAAAGGAGCACTGTTAAAAACTGGCAAAACTGTAAGTTTTTCTTGAGAGAGTGTTTGCATGTGCAAGTATGCATATGTGTGTGACTGCATAGCTTGGATTACCATTGATAAGCAAATTTTGCCTAGCAGCTACCACACAGGGATATTGGCTATTTCCTGTTGTGTGTATAGGTGAAATTGTGGCAGCTGTTGGAAGGGATCTTTTCCTTTTATCTATATTTGGTCATAACTCTCTTTTTATGAAATATTTTCCCTGCTGTGTAGTAAGGAGATCTTTGTTATCCTGTCATATTAACTGCTATTTGAATTGTAGACTCAGTGTGACTTCATGGCTTTTCAGCAATAATTTTTAATGGCTTTTTCTTGCACATCTGTGAAATAGAATGTGGAAGGTGACTGGGGTTTGTAAGTGTGTAGAGGGTGAATTCATCATAAAGAAGAATTTGACAATTACAGATGTAAAATATTGATGTGCCACAGCACCTTGTGTTATGATTTTCCATATTGGATCAAGATGTTTGTGTGTTCATTTTTTAAGCACGAGTTATAGCGACTGTTTTTTGGTGCAAATTCTCGGACTCAAGATAATTTGGATAACTGACCTGACCCTGAAAGACTAAGGTTAAACTTTATCAAGTATACAAAGTGTCACAGTTTTTCTTTCATCACTTTAGCCGACTTTTCAATGTTGTGTGTTTAAGAAGCCACCTTCTTGCTGTGTGGTATGGGGTAAGACTCCTGATGCTCTTGCTGCTGAGCTGTGGGGACTCCAAATTCTTGAACGTGGGGGACAGTCTTGCTTATAGCAAATGCGTTGGGGTTTCTAGAAGGATTTTACTTGTTACAGGTTTGAGCAGTTATAGTAACCCCAGAGTAATAGCGGGGAGAAATAGCAGAAATACATACACACAGAACTCGGCGGTATGTGTAGATGTATATAGATGCACATGTGTATATCAATTTCTTGTTAGAGGACAGTATTTCTGTTACTGTGGGATGCCTAGAAGGCAAGGGCGACAAGTGAATTTACGTGAGATGGGGATGGCACAGGAGAGGGCAAGTCCCCCAGTGTCCTGGGTTGGAGGATGTCGTGGGGCTGCCCCAGGTCCCCTCCTGGACCCCCTTACTTTGGGTGGCTGCTGAGCACTAAGCATGGTGAGGCACCATCCCTTTTTGTCCTGGTAGCTCCAGGCTGGCAGTTCGCAAAGGGAGCAAATGCTAGTGAGAGGTCTCCGTGGCGTGGGACCGAGGAGGAGGCACTGTCACCTCCCTCGTGGCAACAAGTTGGGCAAATCAGGGAGGCTGTTCTTGGCAGGTTGACCTGATAATTGCCCGGGGGTTGCGCCTGGCCTGGCTTTGCCGAGGTGCAAATTGCTGGCAGTAAACTTTGAATAGCCGAGTGCCAGCTGCAAATAGCTGCGTCTCCTTGCCGGAGGTACCTGTACCCCCCTTCAAGGGGGATGCAGTCACTCTCCAGATGGAAAGGTTGTTTGCCTTTGAAAACAAATGAGCATAGAAAATCCAGAAAAGGAATGATGAGAGGCCCAGGGGCTATTTTGAGGACGTGGCCTCCATTTCCTTTTTATTCACTGCTAGATTCGGTGGTCATCTTTCTTTTTCTCCTTTTTTTCTTCTATTGTAATTGCAGCTCGGTGCTAATGGTAAAACTGATGATTGTCACAGTAAATGCTTGGGAGTGTTTTCTTTCCCAAGGGTGCCTGGGTTACCTTGAGAAAGTCACATGAAATTTACTGCAGCTTCTCCACCTGTACAATGCAAGAAGTGTTGATGGTCTTGAAAAATCCTTGCATGTTCCCTGCCTGGGGCAATCTGCTGGCTATAAAGAGAAACATCACTGTACTTTTGTGCATGGGAGAACCATCTGATCTGACTTGAAGCTTCTCCCTTTACTTAGCTTAAGAAAAGCTCTGAGACTGTTGCTACAGTGGCAAAGCACCTGGCTAGGGATGTATGGGTGTTTGTTGAAATTGTTAATATTGGGGTAAATTAGATTATAGTGGTAATGCAGTGATACATTGAAGTAATGATGTTGGATATAAATTCTGCTTCAGAATAGTTGGAAAGTTCATAACATTAACCTGCAATGATACCAGTTAGAGTTTTTTAGGAGTATTTGAGAGGGGCATGCCTGAACTGCAAGGACTCTCTGCATTACTGGTATTTGAGTTTTTAGTGCCCCTGATAACTGGTTGGTAACAGGAGTTTGCCTACAAGAGAAGTTCAGGTTGTTGTAGCAGAGAGCACCTAACATAATTAAATGTTTAGCAAATATGGGCTCCTTTAGTTTTGTTTTAAGCTACAGACCTTACTAATAAGACCTTCTGTTCCTTCTACTTCTCCAGTCACCCCATTTGTCCCATAGCATCATACTGTTGGGTTGGGCATCCTTGCAGGGTGGGACAGCTTGTTGTTCCTTGTACCCTTTTGTCTTCCCTTCAGACCAGCTGAAAGCTTCCCTCTTCCCTAAATCCAACATGGATTTTTGCATGGCTATTTGCAAATGCCTCAAGGATCTCTCTTGCTCAGGCTGCATCCTCTGTTGCAGTTAGGTTATATGCTGCTGGCATTGTGACTGTGTGCATGCTTCCTGAAACATTAATTTGCTGTCCAATACTATGTTGCCTGTAAGCTGCCCAAGCACAACTTTTAAGCTTGTTGGAAACTCACAGCTAAAAATCTTTAAATAAGCTTTTGGAAATTAGTCAGTTTAATTTAAACTTAATTTTTTTTTTCCTTCACATTTATAAACATACTGTGGGGGTGAGGGAGAAATTAGGGCGAGTGCTGACAGATCAGTTGCTCAGTTCTCTAATAGGTATTCCTCAAGCACTGTCACAACACTTTTCTTCACTGGGAGAAAAAAATTGTCCTGGAAATACTGTTTTCCTGAGTTAGAGACAAAGATTTTCATGTGTTTCAAAGCAAGCAACACTAACCAATAACCCAAATGTTATCCCATAAAATTCCTGTTGGTCATCACTGCTTGAATACTGTCCATGTATTTACAGTTTTTCAGTTTCTAGATGTCATTTTCTGTGTTTCTCCAGTGCTACCCATTCGAGTTTTTCAAAATGGTTTGCCAGTGTAACATGAATTAAATCTTGTTTGTTCAGGGAGTATTATCCTGGAAAGACCGAGCATGTTTGTGCTTGTTTCTGAGCCTTTAGCTACCTTATGTTTGAGCAGCTCTGGGGATGTTTGGATGTAGTGAAGGCAAAACACGGCACCTTTTGCTAATGAGAAATATTGTTCTCTGTGAGCTGACCCCATGGCAGTGAAGATGACTGAGACAGTTGGATATTGCTCAGTATTAGTAAGAGTGGCAGCGTAAAGCAGCTTGTTTCTTTTGCGGACTGAGTGGTAGATCGAAAGTTTTTTGATCAGGATATAAGTGTCAGGTTGATAACAGTCAATCTGGATGTTTGTTTTACTTCTATTGTCACCGATGAAATTTGACTCATACATTCATATTAAAGTCGTTCGCATCTGTTAGGCCTTCTGTTTGCTACTAAAATATTTTTTGTAATATTAAAAATCATGACATTATTTCCCATTTTTGTTCCCTCCCTGCTTTATTCATTTTTTCTAGTTTGACAGATTTGTTTTCTTATTTAAATTTCAGCTTTGATTTGGCTTTTCAATATTTGCAGTAGAGAAACTTCAAAATTATTCCTGTCACACGTGCCCCTGTGCCCTCATAGGATTAACAGCTTGTTTTAGAGTTTTCCCCAAGAAAACATATTCTTTTTCAGATAACATTTATACTACTAAATTACTTGATACTGTCAGAAATGCAAAATGTGTACATTTGTGCTACCTAGCTCCTGCTCATGATTCATCTTTGGGAAAGCAGTATTGCTATAATGTGTAACTGGTATTCCTACGTCTTCCTGTCTTTAACTCCTTTTTTCCTCTACTTTCGGCTGCTGCTTTTTCAGGGATTGCTTCACAATTGTCGCTCTAGTGGTCACCTGCTTCTTTAGAGTCTTGGCACTTTTTCAGAGCCTGGAGTTCTATTGCAGTGCAGAAGTTGCAGTGCAGATCTTATGTTCTAAACTTGCAATATACTTGTCTTGGGTTAATTAATTCTGGTCTTCTTCATGGCAGTTTAAAAATTAAGAAATTCAGTGTATTTTATGTGCACTAGTGTTGTGTGCCCAATTAGGTGTTTCCTGTGTATGTTTCATATAAACACATAAACTCCCCAAGTTTTAGAAATGCTTGTAATAGGAGAAATGGCAGAAAACGGACCTTGCACATAATCTTCTTTGGAGAAGCTTTTGTTGTGTTGGTGTTTGTTTCTTGATAACAAGCTGTATTTTAATATTATAATTTTTTTCACTCCAGTGATCAAGGGCAGTGGAGCAGAGTTTGTACCTCAGAGCTCTGCATGGCTAATGTGTTGTGGTATCAGGCTTCAATGTTAAGCTTAAATATAGTTGTTCAGTTTTACAGTTTGTGAAATTTTTTTATTATCCCCGTAAAATATGCCCAGTGTATGGGGAAAACTGACTTCCTTTTAAAACAAGTGAGTGTGTTTGGTGCTGAGTTTCAGAGAACTCAGTAGTGCTTGAAGTCTGTTCTGTTGTCCTGTGGTGTTTTTTTACTGTGTGTTAAGGTGAATTATTATGGTCCTTAGAGACCACCACAGATTAGCTGGCAGTGTGTTCAACAGATGGATTGCATTTTAGCTGGCTAGATTCGTAATGTCAAGTGACAAGCCTTTAACACAACACATTTCATATTCCCTGTTACTGCATAAACCACCGCAGGACAAGTCTAAGATGAAATAAAATAGAAGTCAAGAGTAATTTGTCAGAACACTATTATAAACATGTGTAGTCACTTGCACATGATTTGAAAAGAGAAGTTAAGGATCAATCAATAGGCTTTTTATTTGCAGCAAAAGTAGGTAAATTAGTCAAAGGTGCTGCTGGCAATAAAAGCAGGAAAACACAGTGCTCCACAATTGGATTTTCTCCTCTCTGGGTCAAATCAATATTGCCACTAGGCACAACCATAGAGCTGTATGTTTTATTAAAATAAGTGATTCATCCTGGAGTTAGTGAAACTAGGATAAAAGAGATCTGCTGCTGAACAACCTTTGAACATTTCATTGTTCAGAAGTCAATGTACACTTTTGTATTTGATTAAAACATAAAATTCCTGTGCAACTGCTGTGTGTCAGCTTCTCCATTATTTACTCCACTGGACTAGAAGTAAAACTAACTGTGTCCTAAAATGCTTTTTACATACATAAAAGTACTCTTATTTAAATACACATATAATTTTTTCATGATGCAAACAATGTGCTTTGTGAACAATTTCATCTTAAAGCAGAATGTGTTTATCAGAACTTGTTTTGCTTCCCATGCCCTCCGATATCTGGAGTGATTTAGTTCTCTCCAGCCTGGGTGAGAGAACTAAAAGCATAAAAGCAGCAAGAGTGCACACAATGGATCTTATTATAACCACAGAATCTTATTTTCCTTTTCTTCCTCCGTTGCTTGTTACTATTTTTTGCATCAGCCTACTGATACCTTGAGTATATATAACAAGTTTTTCGTTCCAGGGATGTCTCACTAAGTGTTTGTACAGCACCAGTGGGTGAGGTTTTTCTCCTGGATGGGACCTCTGCACTACTCTAATACAAATAACAAAACCTGAGCCAAAGCAGTAAATCGGGTGGATGGTTAAGCCTGGGTCCTTCTAGGTTTTTTGAGGGGTTTTATATGATAGTCTATTGTATGCCATCCAAATCTCATATGTGTAATTTTTAAAAATAAAATCTGATCGTACATGGTGTATTTCCACACTGAGTATATTTTTGTCATTTAGGGGGCTATCTGCACCATGCACAGGCTGAGCACAGTTAGGACTAGGTATGATTCCTTCACATCCCCTCCCACTGAGATTCCAGTCTACGATTGTCAGAACTGATTATTTTCAGCAGATGAGGCAACAGTTATTTTAGTGGCTTTTGGGTTTCCACTTGAAGGGTCTTTAGAAATGTGCTTTGTAATTTGCTGGTTTTCAGAAGAAAAAAAAAAATCCCTTTAAAGACAGCTAATCCTCTTGTCTGTCACATAACAAGTACAATTGTTGTAGAGATGAGTAAAGTTCTTAATCAAATTTTGTCATGTATATAATGTGCTGGCAGGGAAACAGTGAGAACTGAGTCACATACATGGTGTCATCAGGTGTGCTTGCATGGTAAGATGTACATGGAAAACATGTCAATAAAACATTTGTGTTGCACTTCCTTGTCATTTCTGTGCAACAACTTGTTTCATCTTGTCTAATCTTTTGTGAGACCCTGCCATACAGTTCACAGAATCTTGCTATGATTTCTCTAACACCATTAATAACTCCTCAGATAATTACAGCAACCCCCACAACCTTTGCAAAGTCTGTATCTGTTGGAAGACAAATACATTTTTCATCTAAAATATAACCTCTTTGTAGGCTGCAAAATAGCTTTTCATTACTATTTTAATAAACTGGAAACTTTGAAAAAATATATTTAAAACTCCTTTTGTCTCAGTTTGCTGTTTAAAATATGTTTTATTTTAAAACTTGTTAATTAGCCTGATTGCTTGCTCCTCCTTAGAATTCTGATTCCAGAAGAGCTTGCGTTTTATTGTCCCTTGCACTTGGAATGTACTTTGCCTGGGAAATGCAGCTCCCAGCCTGTGTTTGTGGTAGCATCCAAAGGGGCCTTAAAATGTGTAGACAAAGCTGCCACCCCGTCCTGCTGCTGTAAGGCTTTGGGCTGGTGCAGATGGCCACTGACTCTTGCTGAGACCTTCTCTAAGGATTCAGTGTTTCACCAAGTGTTTCCCACTCCAAGGATGTTTGTGAGATCAGATCCATACTGAGGTTATTGGGGTAAGGTGTTGGGCTGTGCTGCACAGATAGGACTCTGCTGAGATTTCCTGCTCTGTTGGCCTGAGTTGCAGCTAAAATGTAAGCCAAATTCCCTGGCTAGGTACTGTTTGCTTATGCTGGTATAAATAAAGCTGATGATGGTTTTTCCTCATGGGCATTTTAAATAGGAAAGCACCATTTGGCATACAGTCAGCTGGGCAATTAGCATTTTATAGCTAAGCAATATACTTAAATGGAATTGCTTGGCTTGAGCGTTGAATTACAAGGACTGGTAGACTGCCTCTCTTCTTACATAATTTATTTAGTATTCACTTCTTGTTTAGGATTCAGGCAGAGGTTAATTCAATTCTGCATGAGAAGCTAGTAGTTACTCTGCATTAATGCTGTGCTGTATGGCAGTGCAGGGGCAGGTTTTTGTGTAAAGCTTGTATTTGCCTGGTCTCTCAGCCATGGAAAGGACAATTTTACCTACTCCTTTCCTAGCAATTCATTCTTTGCAAGAGCTGTTGGCACACTCAAATTGGCACTAAAAAGTGCATCCAAGAATAATACCTTATTAATACACTTTATTCCATGCTGTTGCACATGTATTTTTAAGAAGCAAATGTGTATTGAAGTATAGTACGGACCAAGGAGACTTTGTTCCTACAAAATTACAAGAGATCCACTTACCCTGTTACAGGTAAATATATTGTTAATATGTGACCATGGTGACTTGAGAGGGAGAGCTTCCACTGCATCTCTTCTGAGGATCTAAGGCAAAGAGCAAACATCCGGTGTGTGTGATCTTGGAGGGATAAAAAGAGGATGTAAAATGTGCCTCGGCACTCCAGGAATGATTAGAAACTTTCAGATGGAGGGAATGAATGTGTTTGTTCATGCATTTAGTAAGCCTAAATGCTTAATTTGGTGCTTAGAATTTTATCCTTAATCTTGTATGTATCTTGATTTTTTTCTGAGGCCCTTGACTGTTAGAATCAATGTGGGGGAATTTTGGCTTTATTTTGTCTTAAGCTTCTTTCTTAAAAAAGTGATTGCAAAGAGCTTGCAAATGTCAAACAAGTGCACAGCAGGGGCTTAGACACCAGAAGGCTGCTGATAAGAACACAGCATTTATATTTATGTTTAACCTCATGATTTCTAGGTAATTCACTAATGTTTCTGAATCCTTGGTGTACCAAGTCCTGGAGTGCCTGGCTGCTTTCATCAAAACTTACCGCTGGCTTAGGCGATATCCTTCTTGTTGCTGGGGTCTCACAAGTGTCCCAGCTGGCTTCAGGCTCCACGTCTGTTTGGGCAAGCACCGCAGTCAGTATCTGAACACCCAGTATAGCCTTCACTTGAAAAGCCCTGCTTGTTAGCACAGGGTCATGTAACTGCTTGCTCAAACCTTTATGGGCTTTATCTACTGAGTTTGTGTGTCTGGCTCAAGTACTGTAAGACTTGGCTGCTGATCCTTCTATTTCGTGATTGTGGTGTTGATGTGCCACCTAGAAGCATCCGTTCTTGCAGCCATCGCTGCTGTCAAAAGAGTTTGGACAAATCTCTTCAAGCTTAAAATATCCTGATCTTTTTGGGTGAGGAGCATTTCAGAAACCTACAGGCACTGCACTGAGGGCTGACAGAGATTTGTTTTGATTCCTTAAATAACACTTCTGATACCAACACTGTTTTTTCATGGAAATCTCATTATCAACAAAAAATAAATAAAAAGGACAAACCATAGTCTGAGGGAGGTGATTGCTGACTTGCAGTAGCTGGCTTCTGAGTCAGTTAATAGTCTAGCTGTAAATCTGGCAACTCAGATCCTAATGGTTCTAATAATATGGGAAATTGTTACCATGTGTTGTTGTTGTAACCTTTAGTATTTTAACCAAGCTTTAGTTGTGCTGTAAAAATGATTTAAAAGGCTTCTCACAGGAGGAACTAGACTTTTTGCTTGTACAGTTGCTCTCTCGGGTACTCTGGGTTGCTGTGGGCTGTTTAAAACATTTGAAAACCCTGTTTCCCTCTCCAGCAGCTACTGCCTGGATGTGTTGCCCATAGCCATGCTGGTTGCCTGAGGCAGAAGGACACACACACAACACTTCTCTGCCTCTGCTGCAGAGTCTCACAGCTGTGTTTGATTTCAAGCGTAACAGCATCCTTTATCTATAATGCAGTAACATACCTTGCTGCGCCTGTGGGGAAATGTTGCATTTCACCTACCATTTCTTTTTGTGTCTGGGCTTTAGCAGTGTGTCCAAGTTAACTCAATGTCCAGAGCCACTGGACCCTGGAAAATGGTTGGGTCCATGTAGCCCTTTGGTCCTCCTCATTGGTTCACAGGCTGGAACAGCACAGTTCCCTGGCTGAAGCCTAAGTTTGAATTCATGGGGTCTTCTAGGAGGAATGGTAAGATGTGAGGGGAGCTGAGAGGCTAGGTTGAGGCAGTGCATTTTATTTGTCAATCTGTGATATTGCTGTTTTGGAGAAGGAAAACAAAATATCGGTAAATGATAGAAGTTGAAGAATTCCTGATTTGCTCTTAGGTGAGGGGGATGTTAGTTCTATTTCCAGATGTGGGGTTTTGAGCCATGAATCTGAGACGTGGTCACCTTATCCCAGATCCTGAGTCAGTCACAGAGTGTCAGCTGAGCTTCCCTAACTTTCTGGGATTTCAGTCTGGACAAAATCTGAGCTAAATTCATCATTGTAGGAGCTTTCCATTAACATGTTTTATCTCATGCTTGCAGCTGTATGAGTGTATGGTTCATTAGTACATTGGTTCACAGAGGATAGTTTATTAAACTGAAGTAACTCTGTTTCTCGGACTTGCTTTCCTGAGCTTGAAAAAGGAGAGCAGTGGCATTGACCTTCCTTTATAAAGTGTTGAGATCTGCTGGTGAGCTGCATGGTGTAACAGTCAGGTGTTATCATCACAAGCACTAATCTGAAGGTGAAGGCTTTTAGAATAATACAGATAATTATCTGTTTAAATATTTTACTTGAAAAACAAACGGGTCAGAGTATCACCTCTTGCAACAATTGGAATCTTTCAATCTGAATTAATAAATCACTCTTCCAGGCTTGGGGCCATTTCAGCTTCTGTTTGGTGACTGTCAGATTCTTGCCAGAAGATACTGAGTTCAGACGATTACGAGTTCAGTCATGGTTATGTTGGATGGTATATTCAAATAATTTTGCAGGAGGAGCTCATGGGACTGTTAACAGCATAAAGTTTAGCTGTAACATCTTTTGTGTCTGCCAGTGAAATAGCTAGCGATCTGATGATTACACAAAGACAACGCAAATTCCTTATGCATTCCTGCCTCAGTGCTGCTCCACGTGCTGGGTGACTGGAAGCAGAATTCTTTCTCCTCTTTTTTGCCATGGAAATTGCTGGTTAAAGCTCAATACTTCATGCAAAGTCTGATTTTTTTTGTTTAAAGCTTCAGTGCCGTGCTGTATTGTCATAGCACATATTGCAGTCCAGCCATGTGCTCTTACATCCAATAGGTTTTGCACCTGTTTCGGTAACAGATGCAAACAAACTTTGTGTAATGTGTCTCCAATGCCCAATATACAAAATGCATTTGGCTAATGAGTCAGCGAATGTTTGCTCTGCATTAGCCAAACTTCACATTACATAAAGGACTGTAGAACCTTTTTCCTTAACAGCTCCAAAAACCTTATTAGCTGTGACACTGAGATATTTCTACTTTATCCAAAAGCGGGACTGCCAAGGAGTGTGTTTTGGTATGGATCAGAGAAAAAAAACTAAATTCGTTGTGTCCAAACAATTTTTTTAAGAATATGCACTCTGATTGCTTATCAAAGGCTGCAGACTCTCTGAATTATTTCCTCTTTCAATCAGGCTTAATTTTCTTCCTGTGGTATAACTTTGAAAGCAGAGAAATAACAATGGGTAGCTTGGAGAGGAAGTGTTTGGGTGAATGGGTGATTGTTTCAGGAAATGTGTTTCTGTGCTGGGCTGTGGTGCTTTTTCCCCCTGGTCTGAATGCTCTGCAAGTATCAATGCATGTGCCCTTCCAGTGGCCTAGGGGTAGGCTGGGAAGTGGAGACAAGCCACAAAGAGGCACCTGTCAAACATTTGGTAGAGTTGTATCTGTGAACTTTGGTTTCCTGAATCTCATCACAGCATTTTAGTCATACAACCATTTTTCTCCCAGGCTTTTTATGTGAAATAAAAACTTGCCTGCAAAATGTTTTATCCAGATCATCACAAGTGAGTGCTAGTAACTGCAGGTCAAAGCTAACAACTGTACAGCTCTTTGTTTCTGGGGCGTATGGCTGATCATATTACTGTGCAGAATCCCCTTTTCAATGTATTTATTTGAACAACTTTAAGCGTTTTGCCTGCCCCAGGGCTTGTAGCCTTTCTTATCCCTTAAGCCATTCTGTGATTTCAGAGCAGGTTCAGACAGCTGGCATTTAAATGTTGACCCTGATGCACCTTCCTTCTGTTATCTCCCCCAAAATAAAATTACCCTTAAAGTACGTTCATTACATACTTAGTTCTGTTTTACTCCTCATTAAAAACAATGCAAATAAATCTAGAACTTTATATCCAGTTTCTCTGAGCAGTGCCAGATGCCTGGTCAAGGGCTTTTCCCCACACCCACTTCCCCAACCCATCCTTAAATCTTCAGACCCATGACATAACTTGACTATTATCTTAGTTACTCAAACTTAATAGAGAGGCTTAGGTGCCTTTGATGAACCAGCTGCATTTATATGCCCTAAAACATGGCAGCAGCTGTATGTTGCACATCAGATGAATACAGGTCATGCCCGGGGTAAAGGCATGAATGATTGGTGCGCCTGGCATGGTCATGCATTTATCCTGATTAGTGCCATGGGACCCTTTAAGTTCTGTATTAGCCATTGTTAAAAGAGGTGATTAGTGTATGTTAGCTGTGCAATCCGATGCTATCTTCAAGTAGTGATTTCTCTCTCAAGTGGGGCTTCCTCTTGTGACCTCTGACCTACCAGTGTGTTAAAAGCTTTGTAATTGATGGAGTTTTGTATTCTTTGTGGTGGGATTGATTTGGATTCCTTCACACTGAACTTTGTCTGTTGTTCTCTTTTGTTTAGGAGGTCCTCCAGCAGCTGATTGTAATGAATTTACCAAATGTTTTAATGATTGGCAAAGATCCTCTTTCTGGTGAGTAGTTCATTGAGTTCTTCATCTGTCTCCTCTGTAATACTAAATAAAATCTGTACTTGTTTTGTTTTCTTAAACAATTCTGTAATTCTGTTCTAATTTAGGTTGGAAAGCACCTTTAAAAGTCCAGCCCTTAATATTAAACTATGTCCCTAAGCACCACATCTAAGTCTTTTAAATACTTCCAAGGATGGTGACTCAGCCATTTCCCTGGGCATCCTGTTCCAATCCTTGACCACCTTTTCAGTGAAAAATTTTTTCCTAATATCCATAAGAGTATTCTTAAGCCTCCCCTGGTGCAACTTGAGGCCATTTCCTCTTGACCTACTGCTTGTTATTTGGGTGAAGAGACCACCCCCCACCTCACTACAACATCCTTTCAGGCAGTTGTAGAGAGCAATAAAGTCCCCCAGAGCTTCCTTTGCTCCAGGCTAAACACCCCCAGCTCCCTCTGCCACTCCTCATCAGACTTGTGCTCCAGACCCTTCCCCAGCTCTGTTGCCCTTCTCTGAACACACTCCAGCCCCTCAATGTCTTTCTTGTCCTGAGGGGCCCAGAACTGAACACAGGATTTGAGGCGTGGCCTCACCAGTGCCCAGTACAGGGGGACAATCCCTGCTCTGGTCCTGCTGGCCACACTATTGCTGATCCAGGCCGGGCTGCCATTGGCCTTCTTGGCCGCAGTGGCTCGTGATCGATTGCTGTTAACCAGCACCCCCAGGTCCTTTTCCGCAAGGCCACTTTCCAGCCCCTCTGCCCCAGTCTGTAGCAATGTCTGGGGTTGTTGTCATTCCAAGGGCAGGACCTTTACTGCTTTGAACCTCATACCACTGGCCTCAGCCTGTGGATCTAGCCTGTTCAGATCCCCTTGGAGAGCCTTCCTACCGTCCGCAGATCAACACTTCCACTCAGCTTGGTGTCATCTGCAAACTGACTGAGGGTGCCCTCCATCCCCTTGTCCAGATCATTGATAAAGACATTAAACAGGGCTGATCTCAATACTGAGCCCTGGGCAACCCTGCTTGTGACCAGCCACCAGCTGGATTTAACTGCTTGGACTGAGAGTTGCTCCTAAGGGACTCTGGCTACCAGTTTCCTAAACATGCCATAATACAAACATGCTTTTTGATAAGCTGTGTGTATTTGTAGGCAAACTACAAATATTAGAGCATCTCTGAATCTCACAACTTCGTGTATCTAGAATGCAACACTGAGGCATTTATATACCTGTACACATAAATACACATGTATTGGCATGTGATGCCTGTTTAGCCTGAAAATGAAGCTGACTTCTTTGAACCACATACTTTTTTGTTTTTTTTTTTTTTTGGTATGTGTATGTGTATATGCCCATTCTGTCTCTGCCTTGGTCCAGTGCTAGTGCCAAGGAAAATGTATGTGTTTTTACCAAAGAAGGTAAACTGAATGAACCCTGTCAGCAGTGATGGGGAATGATATGGTAATCAGCATCTCCAGAACAAACAAATGGCAGAAACCTTGGCAGAAGATTCTGTTTTGCTGCTCTTAGCAGCTGTAGAGTGTGTATGTACAAAAAAGGATTTGTCAGAAAATATTAGCAGATGTTGGATCACTGAAACTCATAGTCTTGGCACTTCTGTGTTAAAATCAAGCTGAGAGCACAGAATCCACTTCTTCAAGTAGATCTTGTTGTCTAAGTCTTGCAGATCTAAATCTGCAAGTCTTATTTGGGTTGTACAGGCTACTATGACAGGTGAGGGAGAAAGTCAAAATACAAGAGCTGTTGTTCTCGGTCGTATAGGCAATGGGCTGCTAGCATCAAGAATGCTACTGAGTAGAAATGTCTGGGTCAGCCAGGCAGTATCTCTGCTGGCTAAGTGTCAGTGGGAAAAGCTGGCTGGTTTCTTGTCACAGCCATTCTTGAGCGACAGCTGGCAGGAGACTCATAATGTGGTAACTACAGTTTTGGTTCCTGGGAAAGCGGCAGGCTTGAAAGCTGTCCTGTATTCAGCTATAATTTGCTATCATTGGTCTGCTGGTTTTTGTCAGCACCTTAGATCTCTCTTTGAAGAAAGTACCTCTCCCTCTTCTAAGAAAGACACTGGTCATCCATGTGTTCCTGTATTCTAGCTCTTTTAATTGCAACCAGAAAACTTTCTTCTCTTTCAGTCATCTTTTAAAATGGGGTGGTTTGGGGTTTTTTGTTCGTTTGTTTTTTAATGTGGTCTTTTGAAATTTGTTTTCCCCATTGCTGACTTATCGTTGGCATTATTGGGACAGAACATGACAAGAAAGGATAAAAAATGCAAAAATGTAGTTTCTGGATGTCTAAAATTGATGGGGTATCTGTGCAAAAAAAAAAAAAAAATTAAAAAATAATTCTCATTTAGCCATATTCTATAATTTTTGAGAACCAGTCCCAGCTTAGATACTACAGAAGAAGGTGGTGAACAAAGGAAGACCAGAGATGCATTTGCTTTAACAAATGTGTTGAAGGAGGAGAGTGCCTGAGAAGCTCATCCTAACCTTACTGTTGCGTAGACACTCACTGGTAAGATGTGCAGGAGAAACGGTTAGAGAAGTGGAGAACTAGAACTTCCTTCAGGAAGAACCTGGCTGAGGGCTGATGGGAAGCTCAGAAAGAGGGAACAGGAAGGAGATGGCTGAGGCAAAGGTAGTAAAACCAGTGCAAAAAGCTGAATAAAGGAATAGGCTGTGGATGAGCAGTGTGAGTGAGCGATGACGAGGTGATGATGTCTTTGTTACTGTCTTGTAGAGAGGAGTCAGAGGAAGGCAGGAGCACTTGGGAGGGGAAAAACAAGCAAAAGAAAGGTATCCTCTCTCTTAGGCAGTGATGAAATCCCAATTTTGCCTTCCCTATTCTGTAGCTAAATTATCTCACTTGAAAGGTCCCTCTTGATCAGAGGAAGAAAAATCAATCCCATGGTCACATCCCTGGAACAAATCCCGTATTGCTTGGTACTGTTTGAGCTGGGAAGGCTCTTAATGACTGTATTGACTCCACAAGTCCAAGACCAGAGAGCTGTTAGATCTGATTCACTGTGTACAATTTCATTGACTTATTTCTTGTAACAAGCCCAGGTGATGTTTTTCTGTGCATGCTTTTCAGAAGTTTTACTTTTGCCTTCTAAAACACAGGCGAAAGCATGTTACGTGCATTAAATGATAAACTGAACAGTGCTGAGGCTGTGAATGCTGTTCTTGCTATTTAGCTTCCATTTGACACTCATCAGTTGGGACTATTGAGGGCTTCTGCTGCTTTGATTTGAACATGAGATTATTGGAAAAACAGAGCTGCCACCACAAAAGATGCAGTAGCACTTGGGCTTTTGCATAGGAAAAGCCTCATGTCTGCTGGGTTTAGGAGCTTTACTTGCTTTCATGTCCTCTAAATAGTTTGATTCTAGGCCATGGCAAATTTGCCTACTTCAGTTCATTTGTCCTTGGGCATAAAAATCGAATAAATATTTGTTAAAAGATGAAGGCTTGACTCTTGTCTAGAATATAGGGAGCTAAAAATAAACTTGAAAGTTTGATTAAAGGATTTAAAATGTTTTCGCCAGGAATTTGACTTGCAGAACAATGCAGCTGATGTTAGAGGATTTATTCTCTTCACTGCGCTGTATGGTAGACAGCTACTACCATTAAATCTCCTCTGCATTTCTGTCTTTCTTCATTCTTTTTCTTGCTGAACAGCTTTTTCAATTTGTTACTGCACCACAAATCCCCCTGTGTTCCATAAGAGAATCATCAGCCTATTTATCATCTATGACATTGCTGTAATCACTTTTTCATATTACATCTGGTTTTAGCATGCCTTGTAAATGGCCACTCATTCATGTGGCCGCATGGGGAATATCAGTACACAGTACTAGTTGTGAACCTCTATTTATATACATTTTTTTTTCATTTCTGAGTTTCTAAACATTCTTAGTTTCACACAGCTAGTGACTGTACTTGAAAACTTGTGACAATTAATCTTTTGAAACAGTCATAATCATGAGGGGGTAGAGATTTTAACTTGCTTTAGATCAAGAATGGAAATGAGGTTTTAGTTTCCTGAAATAGGCTCATTTCTGTCTCTTAAAAAGCCTGCTATTTATATATGCCTTTCAAATTACACGTTAGGTTTGTGAATAAGAGAGCCCAAAGTCCCTGCTAACAAGTATCTATAGAAAACTGGTTTTCATTAAAATTGTAAAAGTTGTCTACTCTCACTTGGGTATTTTTCATGTCTAATTTCCTTCCTCATTTTGTTTCATAGTCATCCAGAGGCACAAAGGTTCATAAAATACAAAGGTAATAACAAAACACTGCCTCAATAGTGCAAATTTAGCATTCAAGCTTTTCTCACTGAGGGTGTTGCTGGAGTTGGGAAAAACAGCACTTGTGTGTTTCACCCTCCCCACCTTCTCTGCACACCCTCCAGCTGCCCTGTATGGCATTCCAGGTGCTGGCGCTCCCTCTCCTGCACTGGATGGAGTTATATCAGAGTAGAAATATGGGGAAACAGGCAGCACAAGCCCAGCATTGCACTTGCTTGGACCCTCTTGTTCCCATTTCCTCTGACATCTTTCCATCCCCCTCTCATTTTTTTCATTGTTTGTGTTCTCTCTGTACCTTGATCCTTCTTTTTTTTGTTGTTGTGTCTCCTAATCCCTCTGCCGGCCTTCCCCCTGAGTCCTGCCATCTGTTTTCCACCCTCCACCCCCATGAGAGCCGAGGGATATTCTGGCTCTGGCGCAGGGAGGCTCCCAGGATGCACATGTGGTGTCTGGGCTTTCCCTTCCTTTATTTTCCAGGGGACCTGCTGGCCCTCTCTCATGGCTGGGAGCAGATGGGCTTTCTGCAAATGCTCCAGGTGGCTGGCTGGCTCCCTTGCAGCACAAACACAGAACCAGAGAGCAACTGCCCTGGAATTTTAAGAAAAGGTGTATAAGAGAAGCGTTTATTTCTTAATTAGCACCTTTCTGTTTAAGTGATGGTTTGACTCCTGTCCATTCTGTTTGTGGGTGCCTCTCTGCCAGGAGCTGCCCCAGACCTAAGTGTTTGCATCCTAGGTTGTAAGAGGACAATGTCTTGGTAAAACCAGCTAATAAGAACGAGTAGATCCAGCAGACCTTTCTTCCCAGCTGTCTGGGGTGGACTTGTGTCATCCCAATGAGCTAGTGTAGGGGAGCTGGCACATTCCTGCTTATGAGGTTGTACAAGGAACTTTACTATCTTCAAAATAAGCACAAATCAAACTTTTTGAAAAACATGAGAACCATTTGCTGTTTAGAAGGCATGATTGAATCAGGGATGAAGGTCATTTGCTTTTCTTCAGCCTGCATTGCAGGATGGAGGCACTGTCCGGACTGTAGAACTTCACTGCTATGCTCTGTAATAGTCTTAGAAGTGCTTCTGATTCGCTTTGTCACCTTGGGCACTCCACTGAAGTGTGTAGTATCTCAGCTCTCCTGTGGGTGAGATGAAAGGGGAGAGGAGTAATTAATCCCTTCCTGGCTTGTTTTGAGGTTTAATTGAAAGCTCTCTCTAAAGCACTTTAGATTGGTAGAGAGGTTTTTTTCAGACTCATACTCTTATTTTTTCTAAAAATCTCCTGTAAATAATACTATTCTATAAGGCTTTAAAAGGTTACTCAAACTTAGCTTGAGTAGGAGTGATCTGGGAGTGCCTTAATGTCAACAAACTGCCTCCTCCCCATGGGAAACAACTTCTGAATGAAAGCCCAAGGAATGGAACTCTTTAATCACACATGATCTGAAACACTTGTGTGGCTGGTATATCTGCTGAGTGGACCTTTAAGCCTTAGAAGTGTTTCTCGTGGGTAGTACAATCTCACTTTCATTACATGATGTAGCATGTCTGCAAATATAGAAAAATTTATTGAAAAGGAAACCTTGGAAATAACCCTGACGGCTAAATTTTCAATGCAAGTTGCCAGGGGAGAGAGCAGACTGCCAAATGCTATATTTAAAACAGTAAGAAACCAATAATTCATTATTGTCTCAAATTCTTATTTCTCACTCCTTTTTATAAACTGTTGCTTGTCCATCCCTGTCACAGCTTGCCATGTCTGCCTCAGCTTCACTTCCTCATGGGAGGACTGGAGTTAGGGATAAGGTCTCACTCAAAGGGCTATTTCCAGGCAAGTTCAGTCCCTGTTGGGAGACCAGGGTTGACCTTGGTAAGTTACTTTGCACTACTAGCCAAAGGTATTTCACCTCACAGGGTCATGCAGCATCACCAATGCCCATCTGTTATCTCATGGAGAAAATAGCAAAGCCTTGGTGCAGAGAGGTAGAGTGTGGTTTGAATGGCTTTGAAGTAGCTCACATGTGTTTAAGACAGTGTGGATGCTGTCACAGTTGGGAAATAGCCCTGGTGTTTTCTAAAATTAGTGATTTCAAGCCACTGCGCTCACCCCAAGGATAATTGGGATGCCATGGTGCACAGATTGGAATTTATGGTTGACAGATAATGGTGTCCAGAGCACACAAGGGTTAGATCTCTTACCTGGCATGATCCAGGGCAAGCAGCCTGACTCCTTCAGTTTCTCTTGGAGATGTTCTACCTGAGTAAGTTCATGTCAATGAGAGACACACTCAAGTCACTTGCCTTCCATAGCTTAATAACTTGCTTGTGTGTCCCACAGGCATGCTCTGCATTTAATACCTGGTCTGGATCTACTTTGAAGCTGATGTAGAATGAAACCTAGTGCTGAAACTAATGAGAACTCAGTTTCTTGAAAAGATACTTTCTGACCAAACTTAATAGCCTCCCAGTAGTGCCCTCAAAGGAACTTCTGTTCACGAAGTAACAGATTTTTTTTGCTGTTGGCAAAGGGGTTTTTTTTTCTGTCACTGTCTATGCTTAAGATTGTGTTACTGAGGTTTGTACAGAACAATCAGACTTTCACAGACTGAAATGCAATTTGTATATTAAATTGTAACTTTTCAGGAAAGAAGTCTTGTATGCTGCTACATACAGCGAGAAGAGTGATTATTTGTCTTTCAAAACCAGTTTTTAAATATTCTGCAGGGAAATAAGCTATATTGTATTTACAGGGTGAGGTGTGAAGTAGCATGTTTTAAAGATGGCTGTTCCTGTTGAAGAAAAGAATTTCTGCTTACAAAATCTTAATGGTTACTTATGCAGGACCTGGATATTAAGAATTGTAATGTTCATTCATACAGTCTACTGATGAGTTTTGTAGGGAATTCTTGAGTCATTATAAAGATGAACATTCCTAAAAGTTGTTGAAAAATTGTTTAAAGACTGGTTTAGGATGCTTGTGTGCCCGGAAATCAGGAAACAAGTTACTTCCTAAGCTGCCTGCATGTGACCATGCTGACTTGCAAGGTTGTGAGAATGGCAGGAACCCCCGTGGTAATTTAGGTCAGTGCCTTTGTGCAGCTGTGGGGCTGCGGCAGCTTAACTGATGAGTCAGATTAACTCCCCGTCCCTGGCCTTGGCTCCTGCACATGCCTCTGACTTTCTGCCAGGGCAGCCTCACAAGGGCATGGTGTTGGTGGAGGAGCACAGTTGCCCTCAGAAATTAGTATCTGTTTAGTGATAGGAGCAGCTGAGCACCCAAGTAAAGCAGAGTATAAAATCACAGTGTTAGTCCCACAGCTATACACTCAGGAAGACTGCAGATGTGTAGGGATGAGAGAAAACTCTATGTGGCCTGTTTTGTTTCTCTTTCCTTATCTTCTCCCACAGTGGATGAGGACAGGTTTCCCTGAACCCAGCTGTGTAAAGATGTTTTATTTCCTCATTAAAACTCCTTGCCTTCCTTTTGCCCTCCTTGCCTTGCCTTTGTCTAGCTTTGATATACATAATATCCTTCTACCATCCCACAATCCACATTAATTTTGTTGAAACAAGCTGGCTCTAAGAAGCACCAGTTTCCCTTGTGAGGCTTTCCTAACCCTAGGAAATGGCTGGCAGGGCTGCTGGTCGCAGCAGGGTTCCCTGCAGCAGCTACTTGGATGTGTTTCCTCTTGCCACGGCCTCCAGCATATGGTCAGCTCCTCAGTATCCCTTATACATCACTCATTCTCTGCCCTCTTACCACATGGGGTTTACGCTTCAAAGTGTGAACAGGCTTTGATGCAGAACAGAGGCAGAATTTATTTGCTAAAACATCTATCTCCCAGACAGAATTTGAATGCACAGAATGGTATTCAGCTTTGGGAAGTCTGAGTGGCAACTGTTTTACAGAAGGAGAATTTAGGGCAAGTTCTTTGTGAGTAACCTTCCTTTGCTTCTGCCCAGGGTGTTTGTGTTTTATTTTGGTGGGGTTTTTTGGAGGGGGGAGAGCTGTTGGGGGTTTGGTGGGCTTTTTTGCACCCTTGTTAATCATAACACAAGAGACAAGCATTGATCATATGCATTGAACTGTTTAAAGGTTGTTTTTTTTTTTAATGATCAGAAAAGCCTTAGAAAATGAGAGGTGAGGATAGCACATCAAAGGAAAAATGTTTTGCTGGATTTGGCATTTTAAACTAATCCATAGGAGCTGCATTGTTACATAGAAAAGATGGTAACTTTATAATAGGCATATATATATATTGTTCAGGCACTTGTTCAAAGGTCTTACTTCTCTTTTTAGGCACATATTTTGGAGAGGATCACTTTATCTGTCATACATATGTACTGATGACTTTTTTCCTCTCTAGGTAAAAGTATGGATGAAATTAAGAAGCTGCTGCTGTTGGTTCTGGGATGTGCTGTGCAGGTGAGCATTCATGAAAAATAAGATTGTTTTGAATCTGGTTTTTTTTTTTCTGGACTGAGAAAATCCACCCAAAGATCAGTGCTGTATGAACAAATCTCAAGCTCAAGACAACTTGTGAGCTAAATTGTGAGAAACACAATAGGTGAAGGAAAGAAGCACAGGGGAGAGGAAGCACCTTGTGTGATAGCAGTAGCCTCAATTTGTTGCCAGTGCTTAATCAGACACAGGATGTGTACTTTTGCAACTTTGATAACACAGTGGGACGAGACAAGCTTTGAACAGTATTCTTGATATCAAGATTGTTGTTGGTTTATTTTCTTACTGTTTTAAAATACAAAATGCAACAGTAGATGTTAATGCCAAACAAATAGTTCAACGAATCTAAACATTTGTTTAATGAATCATGATTTTATTTGCACAATATTTTGATTTAATATTGTGTGTCAAAAATACCAGATTAATAGATACTTTGTATATTAGTGTGGGGATCTTCGTGTGACATTTATTAGAATAAATAGAGAGACAATGTATATGGAAAACTCTGCAGAAATGCACAGCAGTTACCAGATAAAGAAATCAGTGTTCTGCCCACCAAACCTTTGAGGCAGTAAACAATGGCCTCGTTGCGGGCGGGCCCTTGCTGATAATTGTCCTTGTTTGTAGGTCTGCCTTGTGTTTTTGTCATGCCTTAGGACACTTACCCTGCTCAGCTATGTCAGCTCAATTACATCAGGGTAAAGCTGTCTACGTATTGCTGCTCTGAACTGTGTTAGTGTTGCATTGCAGCACAAAGAATTGTTTTGGCTGCTGTGCATCCTCATTCCTCGTTTACTAGTCTGAGGTTCTTCCCAGTGAAATAAATGGTTGAGACTCAGAAACAGGCCCCAGAAGGACACTGTAAATGAGTTTTAAAAAACCCTTTAAAATACTGCTTAAGTTCTTCACAGTGCAGTATTGTTAAAAGAAGGCAATAACGTTCTTAGTACACGATCACAGATATACAGATAGCAGATGTCTGCCGCTTCTAAAGCCTTAAGTAAAGGATTTACTAAAATCTGTTTGTCTGGAGTGTCACTCATTTTTATCCAGAATGTTTCCCATTTTTTATCTAAAGCATATGTTGATTTAGTCTAACAAACAACACTGGGCATTGATGTGAGTAGTATCTAAAGTGATGCATCCCTTTCCATTGCCAAAACCAAGGAAAATGCAAACAGCAAGCAGACAGGTTAAGTGATGCAATGTAAGTGCAGATTTACATTTGTGCAGCTCCATTAATGAAGCTGTGATGATTTCCTCTGGCTGTTTCCCCACCTCTTGATCTCATTGCATGTAGAACTTATTTTTAAAGAGCAAAACCAGCCATTTAACTTAGCCTTGATTGTACTGACTAAAAAGTTTAAATAATTTAATGCATAATTTGGTTCATGCTGCATATGGAGCAGTGAAGTGTTACACCTTCTAGTGTGACAAAGTGCAGATCTTGAACAGTTTTTTGTTAGCAATATGGGTTGAGGTTGATTTTTTAAAATTTAAATTTAAATTAAAAACTGAGCAGTAAGTTTTAGAGTATGTAGCACTGTTTCAGGGTATGCTTTCTTTTTACAGTGTGAAAGAAAAGAAGAGTTTATTGACAGAATAAAACAACTGGATATTGAAACCCAAGCTGCCATTGTGTCACACATTCAGGAGGTAGGATTCTTAGTATTGTCTATTTTGATGTTGTATCTCTCCCTTCCTTGACTTAAAAGGATTTTTGTGCTGTAAAATATTAATGCTTAGAATTTCATAATGGATTCATAACCTTAACAAAAAAGAAAATTGAATATGTTACTACACTCAAATTATAAGATGAAAATGATAGGTGCTGGGAACATTACTTGACTCAGTAGTCTTTTAAAGAGATGCAGTGGTAGATGCCTTACTTGGCACTTACAGGTTATGTAGAAGGAATTGTTGTAAGGATTCATGTGCAATATTGACAAAATTCATGTATGTCTTAAAAGCTGCAGTGCCCCTTGCAGCAATGACGTAAACACTTTGTTGCCAAGCCCTGTGGTAGGTGACACAGCCGACCCAGTGACTTGCTTTGAATAATGGCCTCTGAGCTAGATGGTCTTGCAGAGCTGAAATTGGACATTACTCTTTCTTAAAAAGTGTTTGATCCAATGACAAGCATTCTTGGATTTCTAAGGCTTCAGAAGAAGGAAGGAATATGAATAGGCTTACCAAAGAATATAGAAAGTCTCTTACTTTGGGGAGCCAAGTGGAAGCGTCCCTTACTGGGAGTGGTGCTGACTGTGGCCAGGCATCAGTGCATGCAGGTGTAGAAAGCCTGCTACATTCAGATTTGAGGAACAAATAGGGAAAGTCTTAAGACAGCAACTTTTTTCTTAACATTTAAAAAAATAGTTCATTTTTAGGAAAGAGAACTTGTGATGAGCTAAGCACATGGCTATAACAAAAGCTGAAACAGTTGTTAACTGAGCTTGAGAGACTTGCCTGATGTTTCTGCTAAATGATTCAGAGTAAATCCGTTTGGGTAGGGTAACAGTTGGAAGATACACTGCTAGCAGCAACCAGAGATATTTCTGCAGCTGGTACAGCTCGTCCCAGCTGTATCAGCTGCAAATTGCAAATTCATTGAAATCAATGGTTTTTCTAAGTGAGACACCAGCTGTTCAGTGTGGGATCAGCCCATTCCCTGTGGGGATCACCTCAGAATCAGTAAGATAGATGCACACTTCTAATATGCAGGCACACATGCTGTTGACCATAATATTTATCTTATCACTTTTAAAAATCAGACTCAATAATTATAAAAAAATGTAAATACCAAATATTTCTGGGAAGCATTACAATTAAGGTAGTTGCATTTGTTATTTGTAACCTGGTTTTGGTGAAATGGATATGTTTTTTAATTTATCGATAGAAGAACCTGGGGGATGCTGCATATACAGTGAACAAATTTCCAACTCCACCAGTAGAAAGACATACTTTTTTTTTCCTGTTCCTAGGTGACTCACAACCAGGAGAATGTCTTTGACTTGCAGTGGCTGGAGCTCCCAGATATGGCCCCAGAAGAGCTAGAGTCTCTCTCCAGGAATATGGTTTTCCACCTCAGGAGGCTCATTGATGAGAGAGATGAATGCACAGAAGTACGAGGACATATCCCTCCCATATAGAGCTCATGAGAAGCAGCAGATGTGGCCTCCATTCCTTCTCTTGTGTCTTGTTTGTGCTCTAGGTTTCTATTTCTTCTGCACCTTTCTGCTACACCTCTGAAAATTTTTAGAAAGATTCTGTCTTTTCCATTGGTTCTTGTGTAAGCACTAAGATGTGGTGAAATGATTGGTGAAGAGGAGTGGAGCAGTCTCGCCATGAAGTGGAGACCAAATATCTCTGTGTGTCTGTTCAGTCATTCATGCAGTGCTTGCTAGTCTCTCCATTGGCATTTACCCTCATGGCCTCCATTGTCTTCTCTAGTTCTTTTGATTCATCAATTCCTGTCCCTTCAGATCTCTGGAGAAGCCTTCTCCCCTTCTTTAGGCTGTTAATTTTCTGTCATGCTTCTGACTGTGATTGTGTTAGTTAAAACTGTTAGTTGTCACAGGTTTTTATGAATTGTTCAAGGAAAACAAGCTTCTTATTTTGAGCATTGGAAACGGAATGTTTTCGTGGTCAGACCATAGTGGAGATTCCTTTCCTCTTCTGTATTACGTTCACTCCTGTCACTTGAATTCTTTATGATACCAGACTAATAATTTCCTGAATTTAAAAATAATTTCTAGGTATTTTTAAAACAATGTATAAATGCACCATTTATCTCTTGGCACTACATAGTCTTCTGTATTTCCAGGTCATTGTAGATCTCACTCAAGAGAGAGATTATCTGCAGTCTCAGCAACCACCAAGCCCTCTGAAAGTACCAAGTCCAGATTCTTCACCAAATCCTGCCAACCCTCTTTCTAATGAAGAAAAGCAGCACCTTGCAGTTGAACTGGCAGACACAAAGGCTAAATTGAGACGAATCCGTCAGGAGCTGTAAGTCACCATTACTTTATGCTTCTAGACAGACTTGCATGTTAAGTCTTGTACATCCTGAAAATTCAGGAGCCTCTTGGCTCCAATACGCTGGCTTCCATGGAAGGTCTCAGAATCACATCTTTCAAATCAGAAAGGTGTCTCATTTCTCTCTTCCCCCCTTCCAAATGCTGACTGCTAGCTCTGCTTTTTAACTTCATGTGGAAAGTCCAGAGGCCAGTGAAGCTATGACAGCAGTAGCACCAAGAAGATTTAAACAGAGGAACTTAGTATAAAAATAGAGTTGCAAACTCAGATCCATGATATGTGTATGGTATCATGAGAAAATGATGAAGCTGTCATGACAAAGAAGCTCCATGTTCAGAATATGCTGGGAGGTTTTTATCTTCCTTTACAGATTCCTAACAGTGTCCATATAATCAATATTGTTTCAGGGAAGAAAAGAAATTACTAAGATTTTTCTAATCCTTTTCAGGGAAGAGAAGTCTGAGCAGCTTGCGGATTCTAAACATGAAGTTGAGCAGCTCACCCTAGAGCTGCAAAAAATAAAGCAAGAGGTGAGATGGGCCTGTTTTACTGTGACAGTCTTCTCTATTTTAAAAAAATCCCGTTTCAGTGTGAGGCTAAAGATACTACTATGCCTGTTTTATAATGAAGAAATCAACTTAGTCCAGCAAGCTGTTTGATGATTACGGCTGTGGCATAGCAGTGCTATGCTTTCCACTTAACTGTTGAGAGCAGTCTCATCTGTTCAGATTGCAAATAGCCTAGCTTATGTGACATCAGGCATTAGTAATGTCAGAGGTCCAGCAGGCTGAAAAACCTCTGTCTTGCAGAGAATTTACTGGCTACTAGGAGAACTCTTACTCCTTAACCAGGGGAATAATACTTGTCTACACTTAAAATGAGTAAGTAAATTAAAACAAAAAAATTAAGTTTAAAGTACATGATTAAAAGTATTAACTTAGATTTTTCTCTCTGCTTATCCCTGACTCCTCACAGAACATGCACCTTGCCTCAGATGCTCGCTCTGCCCGGGCATACAGAGATGAGCTTGACTCTCTGAGAGAGAGGGCAAATCGTGTGGAGAGACTCGAGATGGAACTTGTTCGGTGCAAAGAGAAACTTCATGATGTGGAATTTTACAAAGCTCGCATGGAGGCAAGTGAAAATTAGGAGAAAGATTTGCTGACTAATCCTTAATGTTTGGCTTTTGTTGTGTTACTGTGTGTCATTTGTCATTGTGCTGACCATAGCAGAACATCAGAGCACGTAGAAGTTTCATAACATACATCATAGCTATTGAGTGAGCATCATTAAAACTTCTTTCAGTAGAGGAAGGACTTGGTGCACGCAAAATAAATGCCCATTAGTTTTAAAGAACTCTGCTTAGTTCAGCATTATGTGGCTAAACAGGACAGAACAGGACAGACCTCTTCCGGATGCTTTTTCTAGAGTCCAGATCTTTTGTTTTAGATAAATTCACTGTGTTCCAGAGTTGTTCCTTTGACCAGCATTTTAAATATCATGTATAAATTAGTTAAATGAATGTCTGGGTGTTTTTCCTTAGGGTTTTGTAGCAGATGCAACTGTTGTTAAAATGGCATTTTTAAGGATGACCTCAGATGACAAGTTCTGGCCACCCCTTTTTGCAACTGTTACTTATAGTAGAAAGGAGAAGAAATTTGGATCATCCCTAGTATCATGAGTAGGGTATGTCAATTTGAAATGTGTGGCTTTGTTCCAGTAGTAATGTGAGTTAGTCAGCTTAGTCACCTGCAGCTATGACCATCCTGGAATTATTAATTGAATTATGTTGGAAAAGACCTTGGAGATCATTTGGCCAAACTCATTGTCTCTGCATGGCTGTTGTTAAATTTAGGTAGGACTGCTCTTACTTTCTATTCTTTCAGTTGTTTGAGACATTCACACCAATTCTCCCAATAATCCACACATACAACATTTCAGCCGAAATCAAATAAATCCCGACTGCTGAACAAACAGAGGTTCAGTAATTGACAACCTCACTATAATTAGATAAAATTCCAGGTCTGAGGTAGAAGAGTGATGTTGCCAGGCTTCTGGCTGAGAGCACAGACCTTATTTTTCTGCTCTATAAACTCTACTTTGTAGGTGATTTTTCTTCCCTTCTCTAACCTAAGGGGGCAGCTAGCTGCTGCTTCTTATGAATAGGTTCACTAAAATGGATGGTTATTAAATATAGTAATAGACTACAAAAGCCCGTCTTGCCTCTCGGTAATTCCCAGTTTGCATTAGGAAGTATGAAGCTCTGTCTCTCTCTTCCTCCCTCAAGCTGGTAAATCAGTCATGCTCTAAGCTGGCACACTGGCACACAAGGGAGCCATCCTGGTGTTCCACTTCTGACTGTGCAGTGGAGGTGCTTAGCTTTACGTGCTGCTCTGACAATTTAGCTGGAGCTTGGAGAGGAGTTTTTGTGTCCTCTTCATCTGAGATCAATGGAGCAGCCTCCTTGCTTGTCCTAGAGCCAGCAGTTTCCTACACTGCTGTCTGCATGTCATGCACTGCTAATCTTGCTTAACATAGCGTTCAGTTAAGAGACCTTCATGTTAGTTTCAAATTTCTTCTAAGTCTCCTCACTCTCTCTTCTACCCTGTCAGTTTTTGGTGGAGCTATAGAACATCAGAGGTGAGTGCTGGCTCTCCAAGGGATACTTCCCTGCAATACTGTCATGGTTTAACACCAGCCAGCAGCCAAGCCCCTCACAGCCACTCACTCACTGTCCCACCAGTGAGATCAGAGAGAGAATTGGAAGGGTAAAAACTGGAAAACTCACAGATGGAGATAAAGACAGTTTCGTTTAATCGGGAAAGGAAAAGCCACACACACAAGTAAAGCACACCAAATAATTAATGTTTCCCATGGGCTGCAAATGTCCTCCCCTTCCTTTTTCTTCTCCCCACTTTATATACTGAGAATGATGCCATATGGGCTGGAATATCCCTTTGGTCGGTTGGGGTCACCTGTCCCAGCTGTGTCTCTTCCCAACCTCCCATACGCCCCCAACTTCCTTGCCAGTGTGGAAGTACAGAAAGCAGAATAGGCCTTGGCTCTGTGCAAGCTCTGCTCGGCAATAACAAAAACATCTCTCTATTATCAAAACTGTGTTTCAGCCAAATCCAAAACACAACCCATACTAACCATTGTGAAGAAAACTACCCCAGCCAAAACCAGCACAAATGCAGTAGGGGGACAAGGAATATTTCCCATTGGTCTGGCACATTTTTGATTTGGAGCTGTTGTGTGGCCTTTAGCAAAAGTTGTCATAGGGGCTGAGCTTTCCTAACATGCAGCAGGATTGCACAGCTGTCTGCAGAGTGCTCTGTGGTTTAGAATGGACAGAGAGTTTCACATTCTCACCACTCCCTCTCCCATCCTTGATCAAGTTTTGACACAGCCATGGACTGCCAGCATTGAGCAGCAGGCAAACTCCATTGGTCTCGAGCTGGTGCATTCAGAGGATTCCACAGGGCACTATTCCATGCTTTTATGGTCATGGAGTAGTACAAAGGCTTGCATAGCAGCGAGTATCCAGCTTTCCATAGGGCCTCAGTTTTCTGTCAAATCTGAATCAAGTCCTCTGTCCCTCTGAAAGAAGAATTAATATCTGGGGTCAGTACAGTGTCTGCTTAAATTTGTTCGGGGATGTAACATGGTAGAGATTTTTACCTTTAGGTTGTACAGTGATTATTCATTTAATGCCATTTACTGGTTGCCGATGGCTTGCTAAGCTCTAGCCCTTAAGACCTGAACAAATGATATAGAGCACAGCAGTGAAAATGTAGGAGTATTCAACATCAGCCACTTTCCTGTGGTAATGGGATACCTTAAGGCTCTTAGGGTCTTTACAGGGTTGTTAATAAGCAGTGCCAGATTGGTAGGTGAGAAGAAAAAATTTATTCAATGTTGTGCATCAATGCAGAAAGCTATTAAATGATCCCTTAAAAACTTTTCCTTCCTGGTGTTGCAGGAGGAGTGCAAAAGGTTCAAATCTGTATGTCAGTGTAACACATTTAGGGCTTGTGTGTTGTTTTCCCTCTCTGTATGTCTTGACAAATTGTTCAGGAGTGACATTTTAGTTGGACCATCGTTCAAAGAACATGAATGTGCTCTGAGAGCCTTCCTGCTGGTGTGGCTTAATGAGGTCACAACTGTGAATGTGAAGGAGCAGCTCAGTGCAGGGCTTCCTCCATGGAGGTGTTTCTCTGCAGTGTAAAGCTCCCTTCCAGCATTCATCTCCACTGAACCTTTTGCAGTTCCATGAGATGAGATTATTTTCTAAGGCCAAGAAGTATGCTTTGCCTAGTCTTCCTCCTTCTCACCATAATAAAATTCCTATGCAGGATGATGAGAGGAATCTCTTGTCAATTAAAAAAAAAAAAGGCAGAAGCATCTTCTTCATGTTTTTGTATGGCTGTTCAATGTTTGATTGTCACAAGATGTCAACTGTGTCATGGCTCAGTAGCAACAGCTTCTGAACTGCCTGAAGGCAGGGGTTTGAACTGGGTCCAGATGCATGTGCAAATTCTCTTATTTTCAGATCTAAACAATCTCATTGCTACTTTAGTTTCTGAAAATGTTTCCCAGTGGTGACACATCTTGACTGTGCCCGTAACTTGTAACCATCTGAATGCACTACGCACATTCTTAAAGTTACTTCAAGTTACAGCTGATAGGGCATCAAACCACAATATGTAATTCATTTTAGAAACTGCAAAAGTTGAGTTATACTCAGTGTATTAAACAAAAAAAATCTGCAGTGAACTGTTTTTGTTGCTGATTTAAACAGAAACTTGTAAAATAATGTTGGTGAATTTGTTAATTAAATTTTAAAAAAAACATTAATTCCAGTGGAAGAAGAGACACCCTATGACCACCACCCGCTGACTGTCTAACAAGTGTGATTTGTAGCCAGATACATTTTTAGGTCAGCTGTGTTATTCCTGTGGCTTTAGGGAGATGTTAGTGCTGGCATGTTTTAGTTAAGACAGCTTTGCTTCCCATGCCTTGAAATGTAACTCCACAAAGCTCCCATGGACTAATTATTTAAATTATATGAACTTTTCAATACTAAGCCAACCTCAGATCATGGTGATCTTGGAGTGAGCAATGTCTACCTCATCATAGCAGGCATTTCCACCTGGTTATTAATTTAATATTTCATCAGAACTGCTTTGAACTGGCATGTCTGCCCATCCTGGGCACTCAATAGAAGGTGCTTCAGTTTTCCATATACTGCAGCCCCACTGATGTGTGGTTTGTACCAGAGCCTGGATATGTGCATGTACTTGGCACATAGCTAGACTCTTGATGAGATACTAAAATAACCAGTTCTTGCTTGGTAGGCAGTTTTAAGGATAGTTATGAGGTCATGTTTTTGAGGTCAGACACCACCTTTCTTCTTAGGGCTGTGGTCCAGATTGAGTGTGGTGATCTAGCAAAGTAAACTCTTGGCACATTGCTGTTGCATTACAGGAATTCTGGCAGCTTCCATAACACCCAGCAGTTTTTGTGCCATGTACTTCCTCTGGTCTGTCATCTGTTCCGTGTCAGCCTTTTAAGTTTGCCCACCCTGAAGTGACCCTATTAGATCAGACTTGGCCCAAAATGCAGGTTCTGTAACCTTAGTGTTTCAGTATTATTGTTATTTTAGTTACTTATATATTCAGGCATTTTAATTGAAGATTAACCTCTTCAGAAGCTCTGACATAGTTGTCCTTTTAATGCTACTATAGTAGGGAAATTTTTTCTCTCAGGATTTGCAAGTCGGTGGCTGACCCACTGAGACATCAAGGGTAGTGTAGTACTGTATAAGATAGAATTTCCATGTTACGCCATATACAGTCAAGCTGCAACAAACAACTAAAATTACTAGTTATGAAAGGCTTTTAATGATGGCCCCCTGCAGTATCAAAGGGCAGGGGGAGTGGCTGTCATCAGACACTCTTTAACTTGCTCTTTACATCTATCTTTTCTTCTTTTTTCTTTTTTCTTTTTTGTTTTTTTTTAATAAATGAGCCATAAAAGGCTTCTTAAGGCTGATTCCACCTCAAAAAATGAGAAGGTAGTTGCTGACTAAGCAGTGATCTTTCAGGAATCTACTTGGTTTGGATGTTTGTGGTCTGAGAAAGCAGACGTGAACAGTGGTGTCAGCAGAGACATCACATTTGAAGTCAGTTATCCAGGAATAAACTTGTCGAGCATTTTGTCCTGTCTGTTGGCACATTTTCTGGTTTTGCGTATTTCATTGGAGCAGCAGAATGGATGGGGAGAGGAGAGAGGAAATCAGCGAATGACAAAGGAAGTTTTTGTAGAGAATCAATCTGCTTCTTGCCCGGTTGTAACTCATCTGGGGAAAATTCCTTACTGTAGCCTTTTTATCTTGTAAATGCTGATCTGTTCCTGCCATAGAACATTTGTCTTGGTCTCAAGACTTATCTGAGGATCAACAAATGCAAAAGCTAGCAGTGAGGTATTATAGCTTGAAGCAAGACATATTTGATAAATGTGTTTAAAACATGACCAACAATTCATGGCCAGATTTCATGCTTTGGGTATTTCATGTTTCCAGAATAAGATACTTGAATGCACAGAGTTTGATTTGTTATTTGCACGGAGCACTTGTAGTGCAGTATAATTAACCTGTTTCTAATGGTGTGGCTACAGCAAAGTAATAAATTAAACTTCTACTCAGTAAAACCAGATCCAAAAGCTGTTACGAGTAAGCAACGTGGCTTGTGCAGTTAATGCTCATGTGCTTAGTGGGGAAGTGGCAGGGAGTGCTAAGTGATAAATATAAAACAACTTCTACGGTTCAAGTGAATTAAAATTCTTTTCATGAGAGAAACTTTATTAAACAGACATTTGCACATAAGTGTACTGAAACAGGAATGTGGATAATGAATGTATTGATGGATACTGTTCCCATCCCTTGAAAGTAAATAATCTGTTTTGAAGCTGGGAAAACAAGGGACTATGTTAAGCTGGCAAAGGAATTGGTGTTATAACAGTGGAATTGGAATTGAACAGTTGCTTTTCTGTGTGCACCCCTTGATCCAGCAAGATATATATTTATATATCAACTTATAGATATAAAGCAAATGAAACTTGGTTAAACTTGTAAAATTCAGGAAAAAAGCCCTAAGAAATTCTAGATTTACTTGCATAATAACTCACAGGTAATGAAACAGAGTATCATCTCCAATTAAAATATTAGGTAAATATTTTTTAATGAAACAAACATGTCAGATTTCCTTCTTGTTTTTTGCAGTGTTGTTTTGTGAGACTCATTTGGTCTATGAAAAGTAAGTAAGAAATTAACAGTGTTACTTTTTTTCCCCTAGGAATTAAGAGAGGACAACATTGTATTAATTGAAACAAAGGCCATGCTAGAAGAGCAGCTAACAGTGGCAAGAGCTCGTGGTGACAAGCTGCATGAATTAGAGAAGGAAAATTTGCAGTTGAAATCCAAACTTCATGATGTAGAGCTGGTATGCACTTTCTTTTTCATTAGGCTAATTTTTTAAACTTTTGTTTTTATGCTACATTACAGAATCAAGTCACAGAAACCGATGGAGACAGGCAAATAAATCAACAGTGCTTTTGAAGAGGTTTTTAGATTGAACTTTTTGTATGTGAATTCTTGAAATACTGTAATGTTAAGAGTGTAGATATTGCCACTGCTACTTTGTGTGAGACTGAGCTTAATTTTATGCAAGAAGGTATATCACAATTTTAAAATACAGACTGCTTTCATACATATTCATAGTGGAGATACTAAAATCTGTTAATTATGTAGAAATCTCTTAGATGTAGGAATGAAATTTACTCTAGTAAATAGTCTTTCTTGTTGGAAACAAAATCCCCAGCCATTACAGAGTCTTTAAGAACCCATTACCACTGCAAAAGAACCAAAATTCCAAAAACTCTTTCTGTGTAAATCAGAGATATGGTTTATTGCTTCATAGACAAGGAAGAGTAGTAAGTGGGAGACTACTGTCTGCAAACAAAAAGCAATATTGGACTTCATAAAGCCACTAGAAATATCTCTTGTATTTTACTTAACAGTCCTCCTCTTCTCCCACCATGATTTGAATTCTTGTCGGTTTAACTATAGGGTTTTCAACAGGTTCTGTTGGAAGCAAAGATGTGGAGAATGTTGTATGGGATGACTGAATCTCCGTGTACATCAGTGCGAAGGAGTGTCCCTCAGGGGTCCATACTGGGACCAGTGTTATTTAATACTTTCATTTATGGTATTGTCAAAGGGGTCAAGTGCACTGTCTGCAGATTTGCAGGTGACACCAAACAGAATGGTGTGGTTGACACCTGAAGGATGGGATGCCATCCAGAGGGACCTGGACAAGCTTGAGCAGTGGGCCCATGGGAGTCTCATGTGGTTGAACAAGTTCAAGGTGCTGGGGCAACTCCCAGCATCAACACAGGCTGGGGATGAACAGATCAGAGCAGCCCTGCTGAGAAGGACTCGGGGCTCTGGTGGATGAGAGGCTGGACATGACCTGGCCATGTGTGCTTGGAGCCCAGAAAGC
>VZRL01005940.1:328142-375556 GCA_013397895.1 Origma solitaria
CGTGGGCAGCAGGGCCGGGTGAGGGATTCTGCCCCTCTGCTCTGCTCTGGTGAGACCCCACCTGCATCCAGCTCTGGAGTTCTCTGCATGGGAAGGACATGGACCTGTTGGAGTGAGTCCAGAGGAGGGTCTCCAAGATGATAAGAGTGATGGGGCACCTCTCCTGTGAGGAAAGGCTGAGAGAATTGGGTTTTCAGCCTGGAGGAGAGAAGGCTCTGGGATGACCTAATTGCTGCTGTCCAATTACTGGAAGCCTCCTGGAGGGAGCCTAAAAGAAAGATGGAGAGAGACTTCTTTTTACAAGGGCATATAGTGATAGGACAAGAGGGAATGGCTTCAAACTGAGAGTAGGTTAAAGAGAGTAGTAAGAAAAAGAAGAAATTGTTTACAGTGAGAGTGATGAGGCACTGGAAGAGGTTGCCTGGAGAAGCTGTTAGTACCCCATCCCTAAAAGTGTTAAAGACAGGTAGCATTGGGCTTCGAGCAATGTGGTCTAATGGAAGGTGTCTCTTCCCATGGCAGGAACTGCATAATCTTTAGTGTCTCTTCCACCACAAACTGTTTTATGATTCTATGATTCAGGACATTATAAGGGTCATGTTATGCTCAGCTTTTCCAATGTGGCTGGAGATTTTGAATGCTTTTCTGGGTGACTTGTTGAATTTTTGGGTTATGGTTTCTGAAAATTTGAGAACCACTGGGGCATCACTTCAGTTCCTGCAAATGCAAATGGCCCGAATAGTCACAAGAAGCAACAATAGATTAATTCTCCAGATCAGGAGTTAAAATTCAAATTACAGCAAGTGTAAATGCTGATCCATATGACTGCGCCCAAGTTTGACATTATGAGTTGAAGAAGCTCCGTGTAGTTCAAGGTTCTGTCTGCTGAATTTCCAGTGTGTCACAGCATGATGCTACATGTTTTTGAAGAGCTTAGTTCTGGAGACAGCTTGAATCCAACCTGCCATACTAGTCCTGGCTTGTAGTGTCCTTGTCATCGCCCAGTAGGTTCTTGCTGCCATCCCCCTCTCTCCACGTGTGTCATGGACCAGAGCTGATGCTAAACAGGGCCAGTTGGGCTTTGCTTTCTGTGGCATATGTAGTAGCCCACAGTAAACATTTAATGCTGAAGATGTATTTAATTATAAAACCACAGTGTTTAAGGAGATTCTTCTACCCTCAACATACACTGTGCTTATAGCAGCTCAGCCTAGAATCTTACAGATGAGCTGAATATGCATTTTCATTCATGTGTGTCTTGCACAGGACCGGGACACAGACAAGAAGAGAATTGAAGAGCTGCTAGAGGAGAACATGGTCTTGGAGATTGCCCAGAAACAGAGCATGAATGAGTCTGCACATCTAGGCTGGGAACTAGAACAGCTGTCTAAAAGCACTGATCTTGCAGATAGTGAGTACCAGCTGGGGGGCACTTGTGGTGTTTGTGGTCTCTTTCAAGAGTAGACAGGTTGGTTGACTGAGACAGGAACAGAAGTTGAATCCAAGACTGGAAAACTTTCCTCATTCAGCCACTTGACTTTGACCTTAGCTTTTTGAATTTACTAGAATGTATTCCTCTAGTATCTTTCATTGTCTTTCGAAAGCATCAAAATATTTTCTTTTTGTTTTGTTCATCATTGAGAGAGTGACTTTACTAAAGTGATAAAAATATTTTAAAAGAAAAAGCTTTGTAAATGACACAGCAGAAATGTCACACTGAATATTTCTAACTGAATGGTTGGGTGGAGTCTGTGATCTTTAGTATTCTTTAGTACAGTTAATACAGACAATTAACTGGTCTTTAAGTCCCAGGAAGTAATGTATGCTGAAGTCATTTATTTTTACTAGATACTGAAAAATGTGTGCAGTTAAAATAACTGGCTGATTTTTTCTTTGAGTGGTTGATTTGATTTCCGTAACTATCACAAACATAGCTAATTCTTTCTTCACTAGACAGGTTTTAGCACTGGTTTCTGTGTTTAACATTCATTCTGTCTATCATACTGGCCTAAATAACAATTCTAAGTGGAATTTGGGAAATAGAAACTATTTCTTCTAATTCAACATGCAACTTTTATTGAGTATTCATTCACCTTATTCTGCTAAGACTTACATGTTTGGCTTTGTGTACCAGGAACAGTTTAACTTGAAGACAAAGGAATAAATCAGAGTAAGCAGATGTTTTCAATGAAACTGTCTATAATAGCTTTGTCTTGTAAAACAGCTGAGTGTGTGCCTGACACCAGTTCTGAAACCTTGGTGCCTAGGATCCGAGTTCTCTTCACTAAGATTAATGGCTAGTTAATTACTTCTAAATAATAATTTTGGAAAAGCAGGTTGTGTTAGCCTGACAAGTGAATATCACTCTCTTACTCCTTATGTGTAATCAAGGATATTGCCCATTGTGTTAGTGGGGGTAAAACACAGTTCTCTCAAAACTTAAAAATTTTGATCAGGAGTATTTCAGGAAAATGTAAAAGTATCTAATTTTCTGGCCTGTTTAAAATACCAAGTTTTGTTCCCTTCCTGATTTGCTTTCACTGTTGATGTAATAGAAGGAAGAATGCTGGTTTTATTTTCTTACCTCTCATTTATTAATTTCTATCAATCATAACTTTCAAAATTTGCTTGAGTGATTAATTACTGCACTGATGCTTAGCATTTCAGTACTGGAGCTTCAGTACTGATTAACAGATGAAGAGTGAGGAGCTGGTAACATCAATAAACTTGTATTCAGTAGGAAAAAAATGGTGAAGCCAGATTTTTTTTTCAAGAAAGAACATTTAACTTTGGACGTCTAAATTATCTCATGGAAGTGCTGTCCTGATTTTACAATATTTCTCTTTACAAAGTTTTATTTCAATCCATGTTGCTGTTCTGAATGCAGCTTGTTTATACATATAGAGTCAGACTATAAAACCCTTTTGGAAAATCTCCTGTTCCTGGATATCCAGTTGAGTCTGCAAGGGTGGCAGATAGAAGATTTTACAAGCTACTTTGGAATATTTTATTCAAAATAATTTAAAAAATAAGCATGGGAAAAAGTAATTTAGATGGACTTTGCTTCAGAACAGAACTCAACTGGAGTATTTAGTTAATGTTAGCTATTTGAGTCTTCACTAGTCCAAAGCTCTCCAGGTGATGCTTCATAAATGAGACAAATAGGATTTTACCATTCTCAGAAAGTTGCCAGCTTAAAGTACTCAGTGTGCTGTAGTGCTTATTTAGAAGGAGTTATAAATTTTCTTATATTTAAAGACAGTGTTAAAGTCAATTTCATATGAAATGTGGTTTTGAGGTGATAGGTAGCAATTATTTCATATGAAACAAGGTTGCTCTTGTAATTATTCAAATGCTGGGCAGAGAAATTAACAAAACAGTGAGGCTCGATGATGGATTTTGAGGCTGAGGTAGTGAGACTTTTGATCTACAAACACTGAGTAAAGTAACGTCTCTGTTGTAAAACTTGAATAAAATCAGTTAGTTCTGGTATTTCAACTTCAGACACTTCTCAGATCAGCATTCTGGGCGTCCTGTGCCTGGGTACCTCGTAGTAAATTATTCCCTCTGATTCAGAAAATTCTTGATGAAGAAGCTGCAAAAGATAAGCACTGGAATTCTCTTTTGTGAGAATTTTTTCCATGACTAAATGTGATTGAATACCTGAATTTTCACTAGCTCTTAGAAAGTGCACCACCTTGCTGTTTTAGTAAACACTTAGCAGGGGTTTACTTTCTGCTTCAGTTTATTTCCTCTGATGAAAGTGTGAGATGGTATCAAAGTATATTTTGCTGCTAACATTAGATGCACTCCTAACATGACTAAAGCAAATTTAAGAGTTTAAAAAGTAGATAACTCTTGAGATGGCTGGCTGTTCAGATAGTACTCTATTTTTTAAAGGTCTTTATGGTTATCTGTGAAAATGGGTTCTGTTTTTTACCAAGTGTTTACTTAGCAGTCAAGCTGCAATTGTAAGACTGACAGCAGTAATCTTCATACAAGTGGATCCAGTGCACCTCAGAAGGAGACATTTGTCAACTGATTGGTGCCACCTTCTGCTTCTCATGTTTCAACAGCCAGAAAGTCCTTTGTGTTTGAGTTGAATGAATGTGCTTCAAGTCGAATACTGAAGCTAGAGAAGGATAATCAGAGCTTGCAGAACACAATCCAAGAGCTGAGAGATGCCTCCTTGACCTCCAGAGAGAGCAGCCTAAAGTTTGTGGAACTGGAAAAGGAAAATCAACAGCTTAGCAAAAAGGTAATTTGCTCACAGGAACAAACAGAATTCTTCCTTTTTAAGCCACAATGCACAAAGGGCCGTGCAGCATTCCTGAATGGTGAGGGTTTTCAGGGAATTTACCCATGTTCCCTGTAAGACTGACCATGTTTTTGGGCCCATCTGTTTAATTGCATTCTAATGCAATTAAATTCTAATAATTGTGTTTATTGCCTCCTACTTCACTGCCTGCTTATGTGCATCATTGTAAGAAAAAGTGACTGTTCCTGTTTAATAATAGCTGGTTTTCAGTGCCTGTTTGCCCCTGTCAGATTGTACTGTTGATTGTGTCCCTTTCTGTCATCTTGTGACAGTCCCTAATAAGAAAGGAAGCCATGGTCACATGAAACTGCTTTTGTTTTTGGAAGTTTTCATTACTTTTGCATGTAAGTCAAGTTAAGTTACACATGTCAATTCAGGTTAGTATGTTTTTAAATGTCTTTCTTGCTGTCCAGAGTCCTGGAACAGCTTTTTCTTTGTCTTGTCCTCTTGGCTGGTATAAATTCTCCAGTGTCTCGCTCTCTCTGCAGAGATCTCTTTCAGTCTTTGTAACAAACATGTAGGTCATCACTTTGTAAATTTATTATATATATGTGTGTGTGTGTGTTGCACTCTGTTATTAACTGTGATTACATTTAGCTCAAATGCCAGCTCAGTGCTTGTCCTTGTGAAACACACTGCTCAGCTCACCTCCAGCTACCTGCCTTATTTTTGTCTGGCTAGCAACTTGAATCCTCGGCTCTGATTAATTGAGCCAAGGGCTGCTGGGGAGAAAGTGTGCTTGCTACTCTTCAGTATAAAACATTTTCATGTTGGATTTTTCCATATTCCTACCATCTACAAATTATCTAGAATATAAGGCTCATTTCTCCTTTTCCCATTTCTCCTGTAACCTGTGTGTGTGAGACATTGATGCAAAGATTTCAGTTCTGTTTGGCTTGCCTGTGAGCTAACTGAATGCTTTAAAGGGCAAGGGGAGAAAGCAACTAGATATGAAATACTGCTTGTGGATTACTAGATTGTAACAAGCCCATTTCTCTGCTGTGGAGAACAGATATCCAGCACTGGATCATTCCATCTTCCAGAGAGATTCATTTCCTAAGTTGAGATCAGTTCTGCTTCTTTTCTTTCTTTTGTGAACAAGGAAAACTGCAAAGATTCAGTTCACTCTGATCTTCCTTCCACATTTCCATTTATGACCTGTTAAGTAATTCAATCCAGCTCCAATTTACATGCCTAAAATTGGAGATGGAGGCATAAAAAGCACTCAGCAGATACCTGTGGTGTACAGCAATTTAAGCCACTTGAACAGCTGTGGTCAGCCTCCAGCTTTGCCCCAGGCAGATTCCTGTGGGCGCCTCCTGTTATGACACTGTATTGGTGCCAGCAGTTGTGATTCCAGAATTAGTCTGAAGTTCTTGACGATGATGATGAGTGATTTGACCTGGTGGGGTCACCTGAAGGTCTGGTAGTTCTGTAAGGCAAAAACCAGTAGTAGGGAACACCTGTGTAGTGAAAGGAGAGCACCACATATATCAAAGAAATGAACAAAAAAATGGCAGGTAAAAATAGTGCCATTGAGAGCAGCACACCAGTCAAGCTGTTGAAGGATTTTTCCTCCTCTTCTGGGAAATTTGGGAAACAATTAGTAGATATCATTCTGTCTGCTGTTTGTCAGTGTACAGAGACCTGATAAATCATACGTAAAATAATCTTGATTTGAGATGTTTGAATTTGTTTTAATCTTACCTTTTTCAAGTATGTTTTTGTACTTCTCCCATACATGTATCTCCTCAATTAGAATATACAGCAGGGTGTGCCAGGGGACATAATAGGCAAAGCCTCTGTGGTTCATTGCAAAATGAAAATGGGCTACTGCAAATAGGGAGAGTGCAAGAGCTCTTGAGGACTGTTAAAATTCAAGCATGTATAAGCCAGAGGACAAGAGATAACAAGGTATTTTTCTCAAATGTTTTGTGTCTTTGGGGTTCTTTTGGTAACTTTCCTGAGATATAAAATATCATATAAAATCTTACCTCCCTGAAGTTATTTAACTGAGCTGAGATTTCATCCACTGAGATTTTCAGAAATTGTTGTTTGAATGTGCTTGTTTATCTGCTGATCTAGTGATTGGAGGGATCATGTAGCCAAAACAGGATTATTCCAGTAGTACAAGAGGAGATGTTATGAAGGAAAGGTCATGCACATCTTTTTTCCCAAGATTTTCAGAGGAGCTAATAACAGAAACCCCTTCTTTTGGGCCTGGTCAAGTAGTAACAGTCTAAGTACCTGTCTGTTTTCCCTGCCTTTCTGACTAACTGAAATGAGCAGTAACGTCTTACTGCCCTCCAGATTTCTGGGAAGTGCAGATGGAGATCAGCTATTGCTGAGCTACTGAGTTTGTTGCCGCTTTCTCTGAACAGCTCCTTTGAGACCAATGAACCTCCACATGGTTACATTTCTGACTGCTAAGCCCTCCTTATCTCCAATCTGGGCAGCCCCTGCTTGTTTAAACACTTCCTGTAATGAGGCACATGTTGACATAGGCAGAGCCTAGCCTCCAGCTATTTCCCACTTGTAAGAATTAGGTTTAATACCCCTTTCATTGACATTTTCACTGTTGGCAGAGTTGATAATACCAAAACAAAAATGAGCTGATACTTTTGCAGAGCTGTAGGTGCTCACAGTACTTTGCAAGCTTAAAAAGGAATATTTCATGACTTGGGGAGCATAGTTCCCTGAACCTCTTGGTTCAAAATACTGAAGAACTACTGCTTTTCTGTTCTTCATGCATTACAAGTACAACTCTCAAAAGGAGTAAGTAAGAAAACATTGTTCATTGTAGGACTGGAGCCTTATTCACCTGTCTTTCAAATCCAGTATCGTCACCTGCTGGGGAAAAGAGGGCCAGCAGAGCACAGGGAGCGGGAAGGTAAACTTGGTCACTCCAGTGCTTTAGTGTTTTTCTTCTGTTCCTGTTTTGGGTTGGTGGTTTGGGTTTTTTAATGCTGTTGCTCACTGAAGGGTCTTAATAACTTTGTCTCCATTCACTGGTTGAATAAGACCATCAGTGATGGAAAGGGTAGGAGGGGGCAAGTTCCTCAGGAGGGAGAGCACCTGAAACTTAATCACTGCTGACAGGAGCACAACAGGGCATTCAGCAGGCAGGTGAACTAAGCATTTCTTACTGCTGTGCCTTATATATTCTGATCTTAAAAGGCCTGAAGAAGATTCTTGGCACTGTGAGAAAAACCAGACAGTGCATTCCCTCCTCCGAGACTGGCAAACTGCAGAAGAGAAGGTTTTAATCTTTCAGCCATAGTCCCCATCTCATTTCTCTGTGGTCTTCAAAATGACTTGAAGTGCAAACAGTCCTTGTGTCAAGCTGTAGCTGATGTGTTTTGGTGTGTTCTCTCCACACAGATTGAGAAGCTGCAAAATCAAATTGAAAGAGAGAAGCAAAGCAACCAAGATTTGGAAACCTTGAGTGAGGAGCTGATAAAAGATAAAGAGCAGTTACAAGTTGTCATGGAGACTCTAAAAGCCGACAAAGACAGACAGGTGCAAACTTCTCAAATGTAATATAACAGTATGTGCTCAGTAATGGTAATTCAGTGATGCCATTTAGAGCATCTGGTTCTCTCAGGGAGATAAGGCAATTGAGAGCTATTAAGTGCAGGTTGAACTTGTTCAAATCTAGGTTAAAGGCTTCTTCAAGTGTAAAAGCCCAGCATGTTTTACTGACTTCTTGTTACCATAAGGGGGTATATATCCAGGCTGTTATACGGACAGGCATTCCCCCTTGAGGGAAAAAAGCCCTTGGATCTTACTAAATGGAATGCCAACTGGTTTTAGGATGTGTAAATAAATCTCCATTTTATTGCTGAAGATTCGTCTTCTGCCATTTGTATGATGTGATCCGTTTGGTTGAGGTTCTTTAGCCACCCAGCCTTTTTGCACTATTTAAAAATTATGTTGAGAAAGCATTTATGTCTTCTGGATTGCTGTTTTAAATGCCCTTCAACTTTAACCACTGTGCTGCAGTTCATGTGCTGTGCCTGGAAACTCTCTTTATAACAGGTTTGTGCAAGAACCATCAGCACTAATTTGACAAATGAAAAAAATACAGGCACAGATCATTAGAGACTGGTCTGAGTATTTTCAGCCTGTATTAAAACTTACTCTAAGTTTTTGTGAGATGAAAATTAAATAGCAAAATATCTTATTTGTGTAGTGTTTTTCATCTTGAAGGAATTTTACCCCGACTTTTCCCTGGGAAACTGCACTTTACCAACAAAGTATTATATTTCAGTTAGAACAAATACACACTCTTTTGATTTGTGTGGATGTTGTCTAGTCTAAGGATCAAATGCAAATTCCAGTCTAAATTACAGTTGTATCAGCTGAAATTTGACCAATGGGTAAGTCCTTAGAGACAGTGTGTCTTTAATGACATCTGTACCTGCTCTACATTTTCAAGCATTCTGATGCTTCTGACACCTTATCAGAGATAATTTCAGTCTTCAGATCCAAAAAATGAAGGTAAACCTAGACAGAAAGATAGCCTCTATTAGGAATGATTTGTAACAAAGCATCTTCTCCAAGGAGAAGATTCTGTCTGCTTTCTCCTTCTGTCTCAGCCTTCTTGGATGGTAGCAGGAATGTAGCGCAGCTTTTAGTTTATTTAAATCATGGGTTCCTAGAGGTAACAATTTTTTTCAATAGTTTGGGTTCTTGGTTATAGTAATTTGCTGAGAAATTTGTCTTGAATTAAATGGATATGATTTTGTTAACAATCATCTGTCTGCTTTAGAACTAATTTGTACTGCACTTGTAAAGCAGATGAATTACATTTGCACAACTGTTTATGTAGATAAAGGACCTTGAACAAGAAAATGATCACCTTAATCAAGTTGTCTTATCCCTGAGACAAAGATCACAAGTGAGCAGTGAGGCAAGAGTGAAAGATATTGAAAAAGAGAACAAAATCCTTCATGAAACAGTTACCGAGACGAGTAGCAAACTGAGCAAGCTGGAATTTGAGAAGAAACAATTGCAAAAGGATTTTGACCAGGTTAGAGAAAAAGTGGAAAGAGTGGAAGAAATGGAAAAAGAGCTCCACCGGCTGGAGAGGGAGAATGAACAGCTCACAAAAAAGGCAGCAGTGATGAAAATAGTGACAGAAAAAATGGAAGTTCTTGAGCAAGAGAATGGTGACTTGGAAGTGGAAAATAGGAAACTAAGAAAATCCTTGGACACATTACAAAATATTTCCATCCGGCTTGGGGACCTGGAAAGGGACAACAAGCAATTGGATGAAGAAAATCTGGAGCTTAGAAGAGTGGTAGAGACCATGAGATTTACCAGCACAAAAATGGCACAAATAGAAGCAGAAAATAAAGATTTGGAGAGGGAGAAAGAGGACTTAAGAAAGAATGTGGAAATGTTAAAAGCAATGAACAAGAAATCAGAGAGGCTGGAGCTAAGCTATCAGAGTGTCAACTCTGAAAACCAGAGGCTTCAGCAAATTGTGGAGAACAGCAGTAAAAAGATCCAGGAATTAGAAAAAGAAGTTCAAGGAATGGAGAATGAAAATCACGTCCTCCAGAGGAATCTTGAGGAGCTAAAGGTTTCTGCCAAACGGTTAGAGAGGTTAGAAAAGGAAAACAAAGCCCTAGAACAAGAAATGTCTCAGCTTGAAAAAGACAAAAAAATGCTAGAGAAAGAAACGAAACGGCTTTGGCAGCAAGTAGAGCTGAAAGATGCTATTTTGGATGACAGTACAGTAAAGTTGGCAGTTGCTGAGAAGGAAAACAAGACACTAGAAAAGGAAATTGCTCGATTCAGAGATTCATCTAATAAACTGAAAGAGTTTGAAAAGGACAATAAAGACCTCCTAAAGCAAGTTACAATTGATAAGAGAACACTAGCTACATTGAGAGAGGTAAGCAAAATAATTCTACTGGGTTGTATGCTGCTATTTTTTTTTCAGCTCAGTGAAGTACTAAAGGAAGATAACTGTCACACAGGAGATCTTCTCAGCCTTAACAACTGTCACTGGAAAGTGTTGCCTTGGAAAGTGGAATGTGCCAAAACCTGCACTTTGTGCCTTTGTACAGTGTTCCACTTTGTGTCCACAATACAGTCTCAAAATTATGTCTTTTTTCATGCCGAATAAAATTTTAAAAGCGCTCCCATATGGTGCCTTTAAACTAAAGACTTTGATAATTTCTCTAACCATATGACCACAGAAGTGTTTGCCAACTTGAGAGCTCCAGCAGGAGAGATTGACTCTCAGGTCTAGAATTGGAGCACTTGCTTAGGACACACTGACATCCCTGTTCTGAAACAGACAAAACCATCCAAGATGACCAACCTAAACCTTTCAATAAGAACTGCACCAAGATTTTTATTTACAGCTACCTTAGAGCATCTTTCCTGGAAAGCTTCCCTGCTGAGTGAGAGCATGCTAAGCAGCAATGATCTCTCCCTGCACCAAGCATTAGGACATTGGCAATCTGAGGATGTGTGTGCTAGAACCTGACATTCTTGTAAGTGGCCTATGAGCCAGGTTATTGCAACTCGCTCTCATTGCCTGTCCTGGCTGCTGTTGTCCTTCCAGAAACAGGATTTCCTGTGAAAGAGCATTAAAAGGAAAAAGGGTTGTGCTGCAATAGCTCAGTGAAATAAATAAGTTTAGTGAGACTAATACAGTAAGCGATCACTTACTTTAAGGTTTAGTTTTATTTCAGTTTTTGCAGCATTACTGTAAGTTGGAGGAGGAGAAATAAAGTCTGTCAGAAGCACTTGACACAGTCCCAAATTATGTTTTTAGCCAACTTTCCCGAAAAATAAATAAAATAGTATGATGTCTGAGAAGGTTCCTTTTTAATCTTTCCATTCTCAGACTTTTGCAAATTTCCAGTGATGCAGACCCATAAAGTAGCCCATCTTCTTTTCCGTAGTTACTTTCTATAGATTCTGCAGGAGGAGTTCATGGATGTTGAAAGGATCTATTTACAGACCACAGGACCAACACTGGCCTTAACCATATGTTTTTCTCTCTTGTCATGTGAATGAATTCATGGCTAAATTTGTGATATCAGAGGACTATTGAATACCTACAGTTTAACAAAATATTGTAATAAAATTTTATCCTTTCTTCTGTTTGATATTCAGGATTGTTTTTATTTTTACTTAAAGTGCTTCAGTAACTTTTTAGTTCTTCGTGTGTTGAGAAAACTTCTAGCAGAAACATGAGCAATGTAGATCTCTATGGTGTGTTTGTATTTCAGAGAGTTTTGAGTGGTGGGGATCTTTGCACTTAGCTATGCACCAAAAATAATTTTTCCTTTTTAGAAATGCAGGCTGGCATTATGTCTTGCATACAGACCACTTTACTGGCATAACAGCAAAGCATTGTCCCAATGTCCCAATGTACCTTCTGGTACAGCGCCATCAAGTCTGCTCCTTGCATGACTTCCTCGCCTGGTTCTGCTTAAGTTTTTTCCCAAAGAAACCTAAATGAAACCAGGCTGCAGCAGTAGATAGCAGAATAAGTGACCAAACTCTCTAGTGCCCAGAGCTGTCCTGTCTCTTATGCTATAATGTAGTTACACTTTTTAAATTTTGGGCAGTAATTTACTCAGTGCGTTATTCACTATTGACCCTGTTACTGAGTCCCTTGGTAAGAACATCGTAGCTGTAATACCTCAGAAAACTTCCATACTGAAGTCTTGTTGCTCCTCTATGTGTATGGAGTGCTGGCTTTTAGTCCTAGCAGAGAGGTGGCAACTCCCTCTGCTGGTGTCGCCTGCCCTGCACACGTCCCTGTGTGGCACAGAGATGGGGTGGTGTCTCCTGGCCCACATGCATTCCCTCTTTCAGCAGGCAGGCACAATGCCCATGTTGGCAGAAGTAATTCAGTATAGTGAGTGAGACAAAGGCCAAAAGAAGCATTCTGCAGATTTATTTCAAGTGACCTATAAATAAAAGCAATCAGTTTAATTCTGCACTCAGCTGTCTGATGAAGAATTTTAGCTGACCTACTTGAAACTAGGATTTTATCTAATTGCTTTTTCAGTACTCTTAAAAAAAATGTATAGTACTGGATAATTATCACCACGCTTTGCATAGCAACTAATCATGTTAATGCTGTTTCAGGATTTAGTCCTGGAGAAGCTGAAGAGTCAAAAGTTGTCTAGTGAGCTGGACAAACTGAGCCAGGAACTGGAGAAGATGGGATTGAACAAAGAGCTGCTGCTGGAGGATGATAATGGCAATGATGACACGTAAGGAAACTGAGCTCTTCTAGTCATTCTTTTGACTCAGCCTAACTGAAGCCCTTTGCCTTTCTTTTTGGTTCTCAACTGTCTCCTTGCCATTACCCGTAACACACATTTTTCTGAGGCAAGTTTGGCAGCATACTGTAAGTTTTGCAAACCATTTTCTTGGGTGGAAGAAATGCCATTTTTTCTCTTCATGCTAGCAGTGTTACTACAGTTCCTCTGAACTCCCCAGCAGAGTAGCTGGGTAGCTATTTCAGTGTGTATTTCTCTTCATGTTCTCTTCAACAAGTAAGAATAATGCCTATTAAACAGGGTCTGTCATTACTTCATGTAATTAGTGATCCAGATATCTGTTGATATAAGCATAGATGTTGCCTATGAAATACCTGATTGCAAGGAATTGCTTTATAAGTCCTATAGTAATGAACAAAGAAAACCCCAACAACCTATGTGTATATAGGCTTCTTGGTATGACCTTCTTAGAGAAATATCCCCACCTTGTAGGAGTCTTTAGACTGCAGATTTTCCTCCTTGACAAGAATGTACAAAGGAGCCATGACAAGAAATTTCTGTAATGTAATTATGGGAAAAAGAGAAAAACTTAGATTCATTCAAGTCATGTAGCTCTTTGATATTTCTGTGGAACCATCCTGGTGTTACCTCTACTAAAATTGAGTGGATTTTCCAAAAGTGAGTTCCCCAGCTATAATATATCAGTAGTAACCTGTAGCAGTAGAGGAAATAATTTTCCTAAAGAAGCAAGCACATAGAATTTAACATGTAGGGAGATTGGGAATGGGTGAAGGTGAAGTCTGCTATTCAGATGGTGGCTCATATCCTAGTTGCAGACATTGGAAAGCTATTATCATGTTTTTCAGAAAATACAAGGTTCTGGAAAGCAAAACTGAATCAGCACTAAAATCAACACTAGCTGTGAAAGAGGAAAAGATTGCAATGCTGGAAGCTCAAGTGAAAGACTTTCTGAACTTGAACCAGCAGCTACAGAATGATCTAAATATGGTAAGAGCTTAAGTGAATTTTAGTTTTTCACATTGCAGTTCTGCATATTCACATGTTTGGGGATTTTTTGGTTGGGGTTAGATTTTTTTTTTGGAAGAATAGGTTGGCTCTTCTCTCTGCCCCTCCATATACGAGTCCTTCCCAAGAATCTTTTTTCACTGGACTGCTTTTTTTTGTCCCTTTCTATATAGTGACACAAAATTCATAAGAGGGTATTGGGCTAGGGGCACATCAGGATAATTTTCTTGGATAATTGCTCTTTGTAGATCTGTTTTCCCATGTTTTTTCATTGGTATGGCTGTGTTTTTCTGACTTGTTTAGTGGACATAGGCTGAGGAAGGTTGCAGGTGAAGCATCTCATCTAAAATCAACCTGTTTGTTAGGTGACAGTGAGCTTGAGTCAAAAGGCACCTGACTGGAGGCCAAGAGACATGGATTCTTCCACCTGTCTGTGTCTCAGCTTCCTGTCTGTGAAGTAGGGTAATAGTTGCTGAATCTCTGAAAGTCTGTACAGTGCAGGAGAGGAGCGACATGTCCCATCATTATTAATGCATAATCCCAGTGTCTTCAGTGTTAAAGGTTGTTGCTTGTTGGCTTTGTAGGTGAAGAAGGACTTCGATGCTCTTAAGCAGACTCAGCAGGATGGGCAGTGTGCTCAGAAGTCACTGAGGAATTCAGCAGAGAAGCTCATTCCCAACCAGCAAATGAATGAGAAATTGGAAACGGGGCACCAGGAGGCTACCACAGAGCTGCTGAAACTGAAGGATAGGGCAGTTGAACTGGAAAGGAATGTAAGCCCTCTCTTATTTCCTCTTAGCTCATAGACTTCTCTTGTGCTCATGAGTGGGTTGCTGGAAACTGGATTTTTGAGGTTAAAGGAATCTGGTATGTTTTCTGGAGCACCCAAGTCTCCACCAAATTCCTTGGGTGTCTCTTGGGACTGCATGGGACTTAAGTGTTTCATGTGCCTTGTGCCATCTTGTCCCATCTTTGCAGGGATTAATCCTGTGTGCAACACCTGTCTTACCTTTGTTTAATGCTGGGAAGAGTTTGTTTTCGTGCCTTTGCTGCAGAATGATCATCACTAATTGGTTCTGAACTTTGATAGGACTCCAGATGATCAGAACAGCTGTTTCTTTTCTTCCTGTCACCCCATCAATGCCATCTCTCTTTCAGAATGCAGCCCTGCACACTGAGAAGCAGCTGCTTAAGGAACAGCTAAAGCATTTGGAAACACAGAATGTCTCCTTCAACAATCAGATCCTGACACTACAGAAGCAAAATGTCTTCCTTCAGGAGCACAATACTGCCCTGCAGACAGAGACAGCCAAACTCCAGGTCAGGGCAGCCATGTGCCTCTGTGCCGGGAGGTTGGATTTGATTACAGTAGTGGGGAGAAGATGACAGCTAATAATAAAGTGTTTGTGTTGGTAGGCTGATGTAATGATGTAAAGATGAAGCCCAGAAGGTGGAGCTTAGTTTGAGATCTGAATTTCTCCAAGCTAGAAGGGAAATTGGCTCTGTTGCTAATATCTGCTAACTACCTTCAGCAAGAAGGTGGTTATTTAGAGAGAATTTATTAAAATCAATCAGCAAAATCTAGATGTGCAGCTTATTCCAGAAGCTGCACTTCTGAAATTAAAAAAAACCCTTTCCTCTTTGCTTTTTTCTACTAATGCTATGCCTGTGAAAGAGCTTGGCAGAAATGGAAAGAGGACACAAGTCAGCTCCCCAGAGGCATTGTAGCAATGAGTTCCAGTCACAGTTTTCAGACTTTCAGACAAAATGTCAAAGTTGCCAGTGGAAAAGATACTCTTAAAAATTACTTGAATTTTAAAAAAATAAACTTAGTTTGAGAAAGAGACCAATTTCAGAGGACAACATTGGATTAGATCTATTTTTTGTGTGACTTTCACTTTTCAAGCTTTTCCTCTTGCATGTTCAGAGATGGGGTTCTTTTTTTTTTGTTTTCTTTTTTGTTCACTGTAATTGACTTATATTAGCAACATATAAAATCATTGCACCAGAAGTGGTGCAATGGTTTCTACTGAAACCAGACTTGTTAGGAGTACTGCTCACATACACAGTGTTAGGAGTATTGTCCACATACACAGTGGTGTAGTTATTATTTTTGAGTTCAGGTGAACTTAAGCTGTCATTATTTGTACACAAATATGGAGTAGCTTTTGACTTTGATCATGATTGTCAAAGATGCATTTGAGTTGTCAGTATTCTAGATTGTGTTGGTCTTCAGGTTCGAGAGCTTCTGGTAAAACTGTTTTTTCAATTTGGAGGTAGTTGTGATAATTTTCGTACTATTGACAGCATGGCTTTATATGGTGCATACTGCCAGCAGTAAAACCAAAATGATGCCAAATTGTACATAGATGTCTTAATTCTACAAGGCAATGGATTCATTCTTGACTAACTCTATATGGGTATAAGCTGCTACAAAATTCGTTGTATGTACCAGTAGATGTGAATAAGTAATACTTACTTTTCATTTGAGAAACTTTAGGTAGAAAATTCAACTCTAAGCTCCCAGAGTGCTTCACTGATGGCCCAGAATGCTTTACTCCAAAATCAGCAGACAGCCAAGGAGAATGAGAATGAAAATCTACTGAAACAGAAGGAGCAGCTGAAAGCTGAGTATGAGTCATTGCTTCAGGACCACGAACACCTTGCTTCACTGCATGAACGGCAGTCTGCGGAGTATGAAAGGCTTATAAATCAGCACAGCTGCCTGAAAACATTACACAAAACCCTTGATCTGGAGCACAAAGGTCTGGGTGAGAGGTACGCTCACTGCTCAGGGGTATAGTGTAGCCAGAATGTGCCCAAGTTTACAATTTACAAATGTTGACTCCAATTACAAGCAGAAATTATGAAGTTGTTACCCTGAAAATGTGCTTAGTCATTCTTGTTGTCATTAGGATGTTAGATGAAAATATTTGCAAAGCTCTAGATTTTAGATTTCTAAAGGTGGCAGAACAGAGGTGACTCTGGTGATATTTAGCAAACATGGGCTTGGGTCTTGGGGATGTTTTGTCAGAAGTAGCTTAAATACTTCTACTACATTTAAGGATTTATGCTATAACAACACACAACCTTAAAAAAATGCTCCCAGTTCTACCATGTGGAGTCTCTCTTCTAGTCAGAAAGTCTGCAGGTCACCTGTGTAGTTACCTATGTATGAGTAGTGTGTATCTTGAGAAATTTCAATCATTGAACTTCGTGGCATCCATGTCACATCAATGCAGGCTCTCTGAAGGAAGCTATATTGACCTAGCTATGAGATAGTGATGTATTATTAATTTTCTTGTAATTCTCTAAAGCTTTTGCTTCAGCCCTTCAGTTGAATTAGGAAATCAGTAATCTGTTTAGTGTTTAGTCTCTAGTCATTGTCATGTTCTGACAATTGTGCTTGGGTTGAACAATATACATAAAGTACTACTACATAAATGCTGCTCTGCCTACCTCTCAAAACTTCTCTTACACATTTCAGTGATATTCCTCAAAACACTTGTATTTAGGTTTAATTTCTCTGCAAGATCATGAGTTGGGTTCAGAGCAACTCAGTGGTGATCCTTGATGGTGGCCTGAAAACTGGTGCTAAACTTTTCTTTCCCAAAGACTAAGGAGCTGGCAAATATAATGTGCAGTAGATTTTTATAAAGTGCAGAAATCAACCTATTGTGATTAAAGTATCCACTGGGGCTGTGTGACAGGACAGCTGCTTGGCTGTCGACTAAATGAGCTGTAAGTGATTATACAGACACTGTTCCTCCTTACCAAGTCTCTCTCAGACTGATTAATGGTTCACATTGATTCAGGCTTTGCTTGAGATTACTACACTGCAGTGTGTTAAGGCAGTTTGCTGTGTTCTTTCTTTGCTTGATGAGTACCAAAAACTAAACAGCTCTAACCTAAGGAAAAAGCATTTCTCAAAGAATAGGTTATCTATAGAGGTAAGTATAAGTATAGAGGTAAGGCTTGGACCACCACTGTAATCATTAACAGTTTAGACTGTTTCTGAGATGTGACTCCTAATGAGAGGTGTTGCAGGGGAGCAGATGGTGGCCTTCTCTATATTCAGAACAGGTTGAGTTTGGCAGTTTTAAGACTGCAGTATCCTCTTCAGCTGATCAGTCTTAAAAGACACTTATCAAGGTGATTTGTCCAAGGACTCCATTTGGCTGTCAGGAAGAAAAGCCACAAGCCCCTTTTTTTAGTTTATGTTTTGTTGTCCCTCCATCATATGCTATACAGTTCAGCTGGCTAAGGGAGCAGAGGAGAGAATGTTAAAAAAACTGGTATAAGAAAACTTTTTTATGCCACTCCAAGGCATTTAACTGCTAAAATGGAATATTTCTCTTTCAGATTCAGCTAGAACGTTCCACCTGCGAAATTTTCCCCAGAGCAGCTCAGTGCATTCAAGAAGTTTTCCTGTGCAGTGTTTAAGAGATGGGTTTTGCTTGTCACAACTCCAAGGTCATTGGTTTTCCTCAGCTGGTGACAGCACTCTAATCATTGTTCTCTTGCTTAAGGCAGGATTACACTTGTGCACAAACCTATGACTGCAGCAGGTCTAGAAAAATCCACAGCAACTTTAGTTAGCTTGTGCACACCCAAAAACATCTATACAGCCAAGGTCCCTAAGGTTTGTCTAGTTCACTCTGCTGCCTTCTAACCACAGAATATTTTCTGCACCTGAGCAAACTTCATTAAACCTCTCTTGGTTCTATCTGCACAGTGTTAACACTGCAGTGGGAGTTTAGTAATGGGTGCTGAGTAACTGCAGTGAAATGGCCCGTCATAGCCCAGCAAACCACAGTTGTGTGGGTTTGGCTTAGCAAGAAAAAGAAGGGTTAGTATGTTAGGGTCATTTACCAAAAATAGCAGTGTTTTGACTTTGCGGTGTCTGGCTGACCGTTTCAGGGAACACAGAAGGACTGGCTGCTTCTGCTGCATTTTAAAAATTGCTTTACATATTGTATGTTACTAAGGGAAGGTAATAACTTTCTAGCTACAATTGATTAACTGATCCCTGAGCATTTCTTTGTGGCTTAGTCTGGAGAAGTCTAATCCTGCAGAGACACTGGAAAAAGAATCCCTGCTGAGGAGGGATTGCAGGGATTTGTATTATTATGTTACCGATGCTTCCTGGTAATTATTTTTCAGGGTTCCTTTTGCCACACACTTTTTATCATAGTTGAGAATTTTCAAAGTTCTCTCAGTCACAAATACCTACCCACAGTGTCTCTTCTCAAAAAGCAGCAGAAAGAATGAAAGCCAAAAAGAGTAAAGTGAAATATGATTGTTCAATCCTATGAATGGATTGTGTTAGAATCCAAAATGTATTCTATATGCATGTATAAGAAAATCTTTTAAAAACCCTTCTGTTCAGGAGCCTGATGCTTTAAAAAGTGAAGTGAACATGAGTGTTGAATAGTCTACAGGAACAGTAACCTGGTCCCTGGTGGTAGAGATTGTCAGGTTGCAGAGATTGTGCTCAAGTTGTAGACTCTGAGCTGAATCTGTACTAAAAGAAAATTTTGACTGAGGATTTCATTAGGTCTCTGAACATGCTCAATCATCTCCATTTTTGCAGACAGTCCCCTCTTTCTTAGCTTTCACCTAACAGCTAGGGAGGCAGCTGTGGTCTACCTCAGGCTCGGTGCGGCAGCATGTGGCGCTGGGTCTGGCTGGTAACACTGAACCAGTATTCTGCTGCCCTCTAAGGAACCCTCTTTAAAACATAGAGGGCTTGGATAAAAATGAACAGAGTAGCCCTATCATACAGAGACAGGAAAAGAATTTACAGCACAGTGTCTGCAGAGGCAGCCGTGGTAATGTGTGCCAAAAGACTGACTGTGGAGTTTGTCTTCTCAGACTCTGGACTGGCACACGGTCTGTCTAAAATGCTTCTTGGAGCTGGATGTGAAACCTTCCTCTGCTTTCAGGTTCTTCCATTTGTTGTACGGACATTGAATTTGAAATGTCCCAGAGCTGAATCGAGGAAGAAAACAAATAAATAAGGTTAATTAAACTCTGCTGCTGTTACTGGGAATGAATAGCATAAAGCAGCTTTTGTCTGGGAGACAGGTACTTTTCTGTGTGGCCCTTCAATGGACTGGAATTTGGGACAGGCTGTAATTTGACCCTGGGATGAAGGGGATGGTAGCCTGAAAGAAAAACAAGTTGGCAGGAGTCAGTGTATTTGGTGCTGTCTGCTGGTTTTGGTTTTGTTTTGAAGTTTTCATGACTGCAGAGTAACTGTGCTCTGCATTCATCTCTGCTGGCGTGAGAGTCACAGAAAAGTTATGCTTGTTCCCCTTAGCTTTTTAAGCAATGCTGCCTCTTCCACCTAGATTCTGTTTTAAAATTTCTTGGAAGAATATTCCTTCATTACTGACACCGATGTATCTGACATTTTGAGGCAATACCCTTTTATCAGAATCACCAAAAAATGTGCCCATGACTTTTGACATTCACTGCACCAGTGTCCCCAGTGGCCTCTGCTGGAGTGTCTGTATGGGCACAGATTCTGACAGAAGCCACCAGACAAAAAAAAAATCTGGGAACAGCTTGCTGCCTTGTGAAGTGATCTCAATCCGCCTCGTTCTTCGCAGCGTTTTCTGAATGCAGGTGGTGTAGCACCTCAGGGAGGTTGAGCCTGCCTAATCCACGTCTGTGCCAAATATCAGGGGAGTTGTTCCACACCTCGGTTACTTTAGCATTTCAGAGACCAAAATTAGACACAGTTGATAGCATCAGTCCTCTGTCTCTACCCATCTCCCTGCTCTGAATGGTTTATGCACAAGTTACATAAACCAAATAACAGTGGAAACCTGGATGAGAATACCAGTTTTGCTCTTGGTTTTTTTCACTGGTGAACAAGTAGAGCCACTCAAGCAGGTGAGTCAGCCCATGCTTTAAAGGTGTTTTGCTGTCAACTCACTGATATTCACCTCATCATCTGTTTGGAATATGCAGGAGATTAGTAGCTGTGCAGGATGATATTACCTATGCATATAACCTAATATGTGTTAGGTTGTTACCTAAAACTCTTGCTCATTGCACTGCTTTCTTGCTTCATTTTGGCAGCTGCTTTTTAGTCAGGTTTTTGACTTGCCACTGTCAGTTGTGACTGGGATTCCAGTTTTTAATGGTGCTGTTTCCACTCGCTCTGCAGAATCTCAAGCTTTTACCAAATGATCAGAATCTGGAACAGAAGTAAGATTCTGCCAATTGTATTCCAGTTTGCTTAAAAATGCTCTCTTTTTTTTCCCCCTCAAGTTTTCTCTGCTGACTTGTATACTAAGTTGAATTTTCATGCGCAGTTTGGAATTCTTCAGCTTTGGTAGAAGTTTAACTACACAAATGTGGATGAAACTAAGCAAGCAGGAAAAAACTCACACTTTCTGGTCGTTGTGGTATTACCTATTAAAAATCTTAACCCAGAGGAAGAACAATGTTTAAATTAAAGCTGAGGGTATGCTATTTCTCCTTTTGCAGATACACCAGTTTAATGAAACACAAAGCAGAACTGGAAGAGTTGGAATTAGTTTTAAAAACAGAGAGAGAGGTTTTGCAACAAGAGAGAAGATCGAATGCAATAACCACTGGGGAAAATAAGAAGCTAAGGGAGGAACTGGACAGGTATGGCTCCTTTGCTAAATTCTTATATATATAATTTATAAGTCAATTATGCAAAACATAGTTGTGTTGCTCTAGCTCCGAAATACTTCTTATAACTTGTCTGTTCTTTTTTCTCCATTTCTGTATTGTTAATATGGTAATTTTAACTCAGATCAGCTTCATGAATACTGTCAACCAATACTGTTATTTGGTGCTTCAGACCTGGGACCTTTCTCATACAAAATAAGCTTCCACACGTGGTTGGTTCAGTTCACAAGTGTTTTCTGCAATTAATTTTTTCCAAGCACTTGCCTTTAGGCAGAGCTACAAGTGCCCAACCCCCCAAATGATACCTGGACTTTTTTCCCTTTAAGGAGAAAAGGATGGTTTATGGTTTTTACACAATATGATTTTGGCTCTAGGAGTTACCACTGTTTATTTTATGCTGCCCAGAGAAAACTGCCAGTCCTGTTATTAAAAACAGTCTTAGAGACACTTGATCAGTGGGTAACTTTTAACTTGGGGCTGAGCCCCTTTTGAGAGCCAGCACCCAGATTTTATCTAGCGCAGCAGTAAAATCTCCCTGTAGCCTTGCCACTGTTCATACTAAAAAGGTGTTTTGAGAAACTGTTTGGTACAAATAAGCAGCCAAGACCACATCAAGTTAAAGCAATGTCAGGTTGAATCATATTTAAAAATCACATTTTAGTTTGAGCTACAATTGTACAAATGTGCTTTAGAGCAGTGCAGAGCTCTCCAGAGGTTTTCTCAAGTTTGCTGTTCCTAACTCATTTTCTCAGGAACAAAGATGTTGCATGATGTTGATTGCAGGGCTGGCAGAGAGCCAGGCTTATCTGTCAGCAGATACAGAACTTAATCTGTTTTTTAGTTATTTAATGTTATGCCTTCATGATTTGTAGCTATTTTTAGGTTTACCCTGAAGGTGTAAAAGAATGCCACAGTTCAGGTTACAACACTACCGTGTTTTACACTTCAGGACACTTAAATGCTCATATTTTATGCATCAGGATAAAAAAAACAATGTGTGAGTTTTCTTTATTTGCGCCAAATAGAGGTGCCTTTATATACAAATGCTCTTAAATACATTGTGCCTCAGAAGTTTGTAGTGTGTTTCTTACATATTGAGGAAACAGCAGTTTCATTTTTCATGTATTTTCCTTTCAGTTTTTCCGTAGATTTGAAAGTTTTTATAATATTATCAGTACTTCTTAATAAAATTTTATTATATGCTTACAATTAAAATGTCTTTAGGAGTTACTCTTTGGAACTATGTTTGATTTAGTGTGAGCTGCAAAATGATGGTGTGGTCTTTGAATGTGAGGTTGTTTCTGAAGTGTCCTTCATAAGCCTGCTGACTTCTTAATGTTTAGGGTGAATTTCTTGCACAACCAACTAAAGGCAGAGTATGAAGGGCTGCATTCACACACTAAGGAGCTGAAAACTTCCTTGAACAACTCTCAACTAGAGCTGAATCGTTGGCAAGCACGCTATGATGAGCTGAAAGAACAGCACCAATCCATGGATATCTCTCTGACCAAGCTGGATAACCACTGTGAGGTGGGTAGGTGTACATAGGCAGCTACTGCTGCATTCAAGTTAGAGAGCTGACATTCTTTGTGTGAAGCTTTTGACATGCTATGTATAGAAGGTCAAATGATATAACAACACCCCCATATACTTTAAAGTTTATAGGTTTGTGTCCTAGATTGCCATGCTATCATGTTATCTTGATTATGGTGCACTCCAGGGAAGCCAGATGCAGAGGAGAGACTAATTTGTCTTGTTTAATAGCTGCTGTCCCGCCTAAAAGGAAACCTGGAAGAAGAAAATCATCATCTCTTAAGTCAGATCCAGATGCTGAGCCAGCAGAATCAGATGTTATTGGAGCAGAACATGGAGAGCAAGGAGCAGTACCATGAAGAACAGAAACAGTACATGTAAGAAAAAAGAGATTTGAATTGTGTAACCTAAAAAAGTAATCTAGACGAATATAGAATACAAATAATCTGTTAGGACTAGAAGAGCACGCAGTGGGATGATAGGTCTACTTGATGCCTGTCAGAAAAGCGGATGTTCAGTAGGAGATAAGTGTAATGGGAGAAGGCAAAAAATGTTTTCACTTTGCCTTACTGCAAAGGGACGTTCAGGAAGCACCTGGCCAAGCACAGCTTTTTTCAGATTATACAAATGAACCTACGTGGAAAATTCAATTAGAAAAGATGGAATGCTAAACCCAACATACTTTTCAAAGAAGGTGAGTTTTGGAAAGTTTAGAAAGAGTTTTAATATTTTGGAAAACAGCCAAGTTGCAACAAAAATTTAGTCTTATGAAAGTTGTTTCATATTTAGGTTCTTGAATAATAGCAAATATTCATAATCCTCTTGGTTTTGTCATTTGCATTTCAACAAATACCTGCTTTGGTGTTGTTTTGAAGGACACAGGTATTAATGTACATTGCTGTGTACTTCATGCACAGGATGACACACTGCAGTGAGATACCCTGTTTAAAGATCCTGTACATTTACAAAGAATCCTGTTTTTACCGCAGTGAATTTCTGTTTATAGGTATGAAAGAAGGAAGAAAGACATTCTTAATCCCAAGAATTTTAGTCTAAGCACATCAGGATGATGTGGGAGTTACTGAGTTAAGTTTTATAGCAGTACTGGCTTATATGGTTGAAGTGTTAAAAATTGCTGAAATTAGCTGAATATAGTTCAGATGTACTGTAATATATTTATCCTGGTGTCTGACAGTTCTGTGATGGAGGTACCTTTGGCCTTCTATTCGAATGAAAATAAGATTTGCTAACTTCCACTATGTTGGTTAATGAAATAAGGAGAAAAAGATATAGTTAATCTTAACACCCACCAAGCTAACTCTGCCTGAGGTATTGTATTAGTAATCTAGCACCACCATCTACTGTTGTTCTTTCACCTTTTATGCCTATTGCACAAAAACCACCCATCAGCAAGGTTGGTAGGCTTTTGCATTTGCCCTCTCCAAACAGACTGTGAATGAGCTCAGTGGGATTCTGAGCATTTGGGATAGGAAGATATTTCAGTCTTTTTCTTCTCTTCGTGGCTTTTGGTCTTCAGTTTTTTCATTATGCCTTATTTCATACAGATGATTCAGAATATGCTTTTCCTCCTTTCAGTGATAAATTGAATGCCTTGAGGAGACATAAGGAAAAACTTGAAGAGAAGATAATGGATCAGTACAAGTTCTATGATCCTGCTCCAAAAAAGTAAGTCCCACATGGGTTCAGTTCTTCTGTACAGAACTGTGGAGGAGAGAAAGGGCTTTCCATAACTGGGGATAACAGAAACTTCATTTGATGTAAGACTGGTGTTATCTTCACTTGTCTCTTCACTCTCTGCAAGCTATTCCCTGAAGCAGCAGGTTGTGTTCATGTAGAGCATAGGGCCTCATGTGGGACCCTCTATTTTAATACAGAAATCTGAAACAAAATTAATTGGGAAAGAGCCACTTTGCTTCCAGTATGGTGACTAAGCAGCACTATGAGATTTCAGAACTGCTCTTTCAAAGACAAGGGATAAGCAGTCTGTTGGAGAGAAAGGACTTAAAAATTATATTAAGAACAGCAAAACTGAGCCAAGCTAATTCCACCATACATAGTTCTGACGAATAACCTTAGCAAAGAGGCTTCCAAGCAGCTTTCATTTATTTCCTCCTCAGTCTGTTCCTGTAGTGGAGTTTTTCACACTGTAGGAATGTCTTATGTGGGTCCATATGTGTAGTTTAGATTTCTAGCAGAGGGAACAGTTGTCTTTCTCACATTTCTCATGCTGAAGAAATATTTCTGTAAAAGTAATTTTGACTTTAGTGGAGAAATGGATCTCAAGTGTTGTGAAATTCATGCTGCATTTTTTTGAACCAATTCATGACAGTAAATAAATAAGAATGTAGGATGGCTTGATGGCTTTAGCACAGCTGTAAACTTCTTCGGGTAGTATTTCTTGTAGCATTTTCTGAATTCCATTCACAAAACCTGCTTTATCAGGAAAAACCCCTGGATTGGAGCCAGAGCCTTAGTCAAATTAATCAAGCCGAAGAAGGAGACTCCAAGGGAGCGGTTGAAACCAGCAGCAGAAAGCACCACATGGCATTCTGAATCCCCAGAGACGGTGAACTCTCCATCTGCCTCCCAAAAATTGAAACATCAGCCTGAGGCTCAGGATAATACCTCTCAAGTGTCAAACCCCGTGGAAGAGAGAGAGAACCCTGGGGGTTCTTCAAACAAAGGTAAGGAATGCCCAGCCTAAATTCATGAGCTAGATATTTTTCAAAAAGATTTAATATATAGGATGTGTTAACTCTCAATCATATTATATTTTGTCTTTTTGTTTGCTTGTTTTGGGGGGGCATTTTTGTTTTGTTTTGGTTTTTTTTTAGTACAATGAAAGTTTTAGTATGCATCAAATCCTAAACTAGAAATTTGAGTAAATTCTAGAAGGTAGCATGTTATAGTTTGCTTTCTCCCTTTTATCTACTACTTCTCCCTTCAGCTTCTGTATAAAATTTCTTGGTTTGCCCAGATTTATTGCATGTTACTGAATAAGTTGGTTCAAATGCTTCATTTACTGGGGGTTTGCAGCAAAGCAGTTTGAAGCTGGATCATGGAGGAGTGTGTGGTTCAGGAGAGGCTGCTCCTTGAGGGGCATGAGCTGGCTGGCAGCCACTGCCAGTAGGTGGTGCACGTGCAGAGCAAATAACCCATTTATTGTAAATAACCGATTTATTGTAATCTGGTGGTTTTGGAGGACGATACCATGCTTTGATTTAGAATTAAACTAGTAGTTTCTTCATGTAAAATAATGATTTTTTTTTTTTTTTTAACACTAAGGCATATGTAAGGAAGATGGAATGATTTTCCATTTAGTTAGTTTATACAGTAAATCAGGTGTTCCTAATTATGGGAAATTTAAAGGAAAGTTCCTTACAATAAATGCTCTTCATCCTTATTAAAGGTAATATGTATGTCTGAAGCTTTGGTTATTCTATTGAGATCATTCTGTCAGTTTCTATATGTAGATGATTGTACTCCAGGAATACTTTTCAAGAAATAATTTTAAAATTAATACTTGAATAATAATTCCTGTCTTCCCACTGTGAGGTGTGGGAAACAGAAGGGGGGAGCAGGTGAGAAAAGTAGAACTCTTATTTTAAACTACTGCAAGTATCTATCTGTCTGAAGGTTTCATTTTGATTGGGTAAAACCCTTTCTCCGTTCTAATTCTTGGGGGTCATTTATTCATTTAAAGTAAAACTGGATGTTTTATGGAGTAAGATAATCCATATGATTTCAGGAGATGTTAAGTTTGGATGTTTAACATTCATCGAAAGTTCAACATGGGAAGTTGGGCTTAGGTTTCCACAGAACAAGGTCCTTGTAGTGTGCCAGAGATAACAGAAAGTCTCTGGGGCTTCATTAATTTTAATGTTATGTGAAAGACATTTATGTTGAGATGCAGATCATCAGTACTAAAGCCTAGAAGACATCTAGGAAATTTGAGTGTGTTGTCATTGAGTAGCATGTACACTTACCTAATTTTATATTATAGAGCAAAAACATTTTGGAAGATCTAACAGTAATTTCTTAGTGGACTTGCTTAAATATTGTGTGTATGTGTTAATCTATGCCTTAATCTGAGTCAGATTAGCTATGTTTAGCTATGCATTCATCAGTCCTCCATTATAGGTGTTAGTCATTGTTTAGCTTTTTTTGTTTTTACTGGTTGTGTAGTCTTTAATCTGTGTTAAGACATTTTAAGTTTTATTTATAAGGCCTTTTTTTTTACTTTTTTTTCTTCTTCTTTTTGGGATACCTGGGTGATAACAATTTAGCTGCACAGCGCAAAAAGATTGCCTTTTTGAGAAGCAAAAGCAAGGATAAAGAAAAGTCTCCTAAGTCTCCATCGAATCATCAGTCTTTCTCTAATCGGCTCCGGTTCTGGTCTTCTTCCAACATCCCATCCTCTCCTAATGAAACTCTTTCTTTCCCGGAACTGGGAGTTTTCTAACACCTTCTCTGTAGCATTTATCTTCATTTATTTCTGACAAATATTTTTAAAAAAATAAATAAAATCCCACATACCATTAACGAACATGCACATTGATAGAAACACTCAGCATGTCTATACAATACTCTAAATACAAGCAAAGATTAGTGAACATGGACTTAAGTTTTCCTGTAGAAGATGAATCACTGTTGCACACTGTGGATCATTTCTTCAATGCAGCACACTTTAGGGGACCTCATGGCATACAGTTTGCGTATGTATATTGGCTGTGGTGCATGTTGTAAGTAAGTGAAGTTGCTATTTGCTTCAATATTTCCTTGCAATCATGTACTTGCATTGTGTCAGCTAAAGTGTTGAATTGATTTGCTGTTGCTCTGCTTTCTCTACAGCGTTGTAGTCCTACTAAAATACAAATACAGTCTCAGACTCCAGAGATTTTTCCAATAGTCTGTGCTACTAAATAATTTTAAAAGGCAGGTTTTTTAACATCTTTTTCTGCTTTTAACTACTCTAGCTTTGGGTATAGAGTGGAAGCTACTGGAAAAATTTTTCTCAGCCAAGTGTCTTGATGCTTGCATTCAAACCTTATATTTAGGAAGGTTTTATTCTTCCAACCATGAAAATTCATCTTGAATTGGGCTGACGTTTTGATTCCTTCTGCTTCAGTTTCAACAGATTCTTTTGGAAGAAGAATGTAGATTTGTTCTCTTAAGACTGGGAAGAGCCTTCATTAATCCATTGCCCAGAATTCTTGTTGCCTAATAGTCGTGACCTGCTGGCTTCTGAAATGAATGTGCAGGTCCATTCCCTGCCCTGTTAGAGAATCAGATGCAGCATGGGCAGCTCAGCAGAGAGGCCAAATATCTCGTTTCCCTTCTCACTCTGAGAGCTGTCCCTCTGATAGAACAGCCTGTTGCTGTCTATTATGGGATTTGTAGAGAATGTTTGTCTCCAGGGCAATTAATATTTTTGGCATCCATGGAAGGTGTTAAGTGCATCTAGAAAGTCAATTAGAAATACAGACCTGCATGTGAAGCTTTAGCCAGTAATTGCCCCTGCAGGCATGGCATAGGCTTCAGTTCTGAGAGCAAGTGCTGGCCCTGTGCTGTGAAGCCCACACAGACCTTGGGAGAAATGAATGGGAGCTGAATGAAGTCAGCTGCCAGGGGCCACCTAGGATGACAGCACCTTGGTCCATTTCTCTGATATAACTTCGCAGCTGCTCCATGCTTTATACTGTCTGTCCGTTGTCTCTGCACGTTGTTTATTTTGACTGCTGCACTCTGCTGCATTTTCAACATTTAGTTTCTATTACTTAATCAGGTATTCCATAGAAATATATAAAACTCTAGAATCTTGCATCTCATTAAGTGTTTTCTGTAGTAAATTCTTGAAATTTTGTTCTATGTGTGCCTTAAAGCATTACATTCACATTATAAGAAATTAATTAACCTGATTCATCCATAGAAAAGAATTTTTCAGATTCTTAATATATGTAATATTCTAGCAGACAGTTTTTGTTGTTCTCCTGCTAAGATCCCAGGAACTCTACTTAAAAATCAGTGCACCAAGACATCATAAGAACAGAGTTTCAACCTTGTAAAGACTGAGCTCTTACCAACAGCAAAGATCTAAACGTGAAAGCAGTTACCTTAGTGCATGGATCATGATAGATAATTTTCAAATCAGCATTATTTTTCTTTCAGTAAGAGCATGACTACTGTCACTCTTTCCTTATTCTACTTTATTACTGAAGTAAGTTCTTATAAAATGCACCTACAAGGAATAATGTTATGGGAATTTCACACCTCACTTATCTTTTCTGGATTCATGTCTTTGCTCCTTTTCTTCCTCCTTTCACAGTAATTGTTGCATGTATAATATCAACCCTCCCACCGGCACTAAGCAGCCCTTGTCACTCCCACACTTTACAGAGAGCACACATGATTGACAAGCTGGTGGCAGAAATTTCCTATCCACTACTGCACTGTTTATGGAAAAGCTTGCCAAACTAGCGCCTCTGTTGTACAGTTTCTTTGTGCCTGCTTGTCATGTTTGTATGGGCAGATAAATACAAATCCCTTAATGCTATTTTTTTCATTGAGTCTTATTCACTTACCTTTCTCCCCACCAGTGCTAATGGACCTAAAGCAAAAAAGGAATTCCTATCACAGAGGCAGCAATGATAATGTTGAAATCTCAGCAGACTCTGCAACAAAACTCAGCTGTGTGGAAATGGGTCCCAGGACTTACTCAACCTCAGCTATTCACCTGCACACTTCCACCCCCATCTCCCGGCTCCAGAGCAGGCCAAAAGGTGTGTGCTGCATTTGATACAGCAGCTGGCAGAGCCAGGCAGGCTGATTCATAGTTCCTGCAAGGCTGCTTGCTAGTGGCATTCAAGTACAAAACCAGAGCACTATTATTTTTACTCCTACTTTATCTGCTTAATGGTTTAATTGATCAAGATACAGGGTTTACTCACTCTTGTCATCAACTTGACAGACCATGTTTGAGTGTCAGTCCTTCAGTGGTTCCCATTCCAGTGTTAAGAAGATGGCTCTGTAAAACCCTCTTGATCGCCTCAGTCTTCTACACTGCTAGAATGCATTGGAGACAGACCTGAAGGATTAACCTTTCTGTGTTGAGTTGGCCTTTTAAGTTTGATGTTCTTTTCCAGGCTATAATTCAGAAGATAATCTATGTGAACAGTCCCCAGAGGTGGAATTTGCAAGCACCAGACAGCACAGTAAGCTTATAGCATGTATGAGTGGTCTAAACATCTGCATTAAGGCTTGTTTCATTACATCCACGTGAACTGTCCTGGACTATTTTGCTTTAATTAACATTGTAGAAGGAGGTGTAGTAATGCAGCACTATTTTGGGAATGTGATGTGATTCTAACTACTTCTGGTTTTCTGTTGAAGTTTTGGATGTTCTAATGGATGTTTTGCCAAAATGAATTTTCAAAACAATGCTGACATTGAGGCAAGTTGCCTTCCCTCACCAACAGACCTTTTAATGCATGTCCTACAGATCTGTTGCTGATTTTTCTGGAGGATGTTTAATTCCTTCCTTAAGGGAGTGAATCAGCAGTAAGAAAAATTCGGTGTGGGGCTTGTGGATGCACAGTGGGAACACTGTTGAAGCAGCAGCACTGCCTGCTTAGAGATTTGCGGAAGACTTCATTTGCAAGCTGGCTGCCAGCTCCTTCCAAAGAAAACTGAGAAAGAGACAGCAACTTATTGTTGAGCTTTTTCAGTATCTGCATTACTTTCTAGTTAATGTAAAAATCCAGAACATATTTCTTTGTGCAAAAAATGAGATAAACAAGATGGATCCTAAACAACTTGAAGAATGAAAATGGTTTCTACTCTGTCCAGATTTTAGCATCCTGTGTGTATTATGTTGTTAATGCTTTTAAAGTGACTTGGTTGCACAGGTCCTATTTTGAGAAGGGAGACTGTAGCCAAGTGTTTCAGAGAATCAGAGGAACTTAAAATCTGTTTGTTCAATGCTTGATTTGTGTTTTTCAGTGTCCAGGCCAAACAGTTTAGAGAGCAGTAGGAATGCTTCCAGCAGTAGTTCACCTCTCAATTTGAAAGGTACAGCTGAGTTGTGACAAACAGGAAGTGAAATTCCATGAAACTGTGTGTAAAATGCCATTTTCCTTCCAATTAATTTTGAAGACTGTTGTTTTGAAATGGTAATGATTATGCAATCTGGACACGGCTGTCTTGGGAATCAAAACTGCTGGCAAGAAGTACTTTTCTAAGAGTGATTCTGGCAAGGGGTGGCTTTTAAGGCAGGCAGTCGAGTTTTGCTTCAGTCTGACTGGCATTATATTGTGGGAAATATCAGGCCGCTCTTAGACTCTTTACAGCAAGAGGTTTCTGTGGTTCTTAACTCTGTTACACAGCTTGTGTATGGAATCTGTGTGCTCTGGAGATTTTATTTTGCTGAAGCTGTGCATCCTTGAAGGATAACAAGAGACCTGACACTGTGGAAAAATCTGCTTTCTGCTTTTCCACTGTCAGGTTCTAGCTCTCAGATCACACAGCCAAGACTGGGAGATCTTTTAGTGACACTCAGGCTGTAAAGAGGCACACCAGTCTTACCTTACAAGGCTTATTAGTCTGCAGTGCTGTTCTTATTCTTTGGTGAAGTAGTTGTGCTTGTTTAAGGTGCTGTAAGACATTTACTAGTCCTGATTTTTCTAAGTTCTGATTGCTTTGAGTTCTGTAGGAGAAGAAAGTAAGGTAAAAAATGCCACCCAGTCTGTGTGGAAATGGCCCTGGATGATAAAGTTCCTACCTGAGTGTGCAGTCTATGAAATTACATCAAAGCAGTGTCATTAATGGTATTTATGCTTCTCCTCAGGTTCCTTAGACCATGTCCATGGTAGAACTGAGAGCCTCAGCAGTGAAGATATGGTGCCAAGCAGAGAGGCACCAGCCTTGCTCCGAGACACCTATTCCCTTCACTCTCCTGCTGCCTACTTAAACCCTAGCAGCAGGCCTGAGTCCTCCTCCCAGCGGAATGCTTTGGTGTCCTGTGATATACCTCAGAAGAGCAATCCATCTCAGTCTTACACAGGCAGGCAGCGGTCTGCCTCACCTGGCAGTGAGATGGTAACTTTGGAAGAGTTCTTGGAAGAGAGCAACAGGCTGTCTCTACCAAGTGTAAGTAAATAGAGCTAGATAGCCCATTTCAGATGTGAAAAAACTGTTGAAAGCTGATTCAGGAGGATAATGAATGATGCCATTTCAATAACTAAGGCAAGATTAGCTTCCACATAACACTCTGCTAATCTATTTTGGTGTATTAGCTATGGCAAGTCAGATAATTCATTTGCAAGTACTGTGTATTGGACTGCTGGGGCTTTTTGCTAGCAAATGGTTGTGGTCAAGGTTTTGTATTATATCATCAGTTCTCAGCTCCAGGTATTTTTATTTGTAAACTGGTAAGTTTTCTGTGTACTTTTCAGCTGCTAAATGTATAATTAGGAATGAAACTTAGAATAGTTTTTAATTGAAGTGCAAAATACACAGTTGATATCAGTGCATTTGAAAAAGACTATTTTTCTTGCAGTAGGAAGTTTTTGATACTTTCACCATGCTGCATGTTTGTGTGTTGACTGGCACTGCCCTGTTGGTTCAATGACTGCAAGAATATGTTACTCATTGAAGTGCTTTTTTCAGAAACTAAATGTTTCCAAGATGGCATTTGTTCTTTCACTGCTCAGGCATGCTGTACAATAGTAAGGCAGTGCACTATTGAACAGGTTAATATCTTAAAAACAATTAATTGATAGTGTAATTGAACAGGCATTTCTGTTTCATGAATGCCATGGTAAAAGTACTGAAATCAGCAGAGCTGTGCCATTTCATGGCATCAGTAAATTCTGGTCCTTGAATTTTCAGAGCAATGTTTAAATATAGCTCCTACTCCCTTGTTATCCTAAGTACAATCATTAGCTTTTAGAGATGTTTAAAATTATTATTTTTGTGTGTGTCTGTAACTACCTGACCATGTCTCCATTTTCATTTTTTCTGTCATCCTGTTCCTTTTCAGCATCGGCGCAGTTTAAATGAGAGTGAAATGATTTCATTGCACCAGTTTCTGTTAGAAGCTGATGCACTGTATCCCTCTTGCTACTCCCCATGTCCTTCCATTCGTCAGGAACATTCACAGTCATTCGAATCGGTCCTCAGTCTTTCATGTCCCGACAGCGTGAGGCACAGAACAGGCAGGGGAAATAGGAGATCTGCTTCATTCTATATCCTCAGGGTATCCATTGTTCTTATTATGAAGACAACAGCTCCCAACTTACCACAGCTTTTGCTAGCATATTAATACCTATACTGTAACTCTTAGTTGTTATTTTAAAGGCTGGCAGATCACTTGCATTAATTGCTCATGAAGTATTTGCAGCGCTTGTTCGTACACATGCGTGTTTTCGGAGGACTTGTCATTCTGTAATGTTAATGTGCGTAACAGCTGTTTAAATAAAGTTAAAAATAACCCTGATGCTTTAACACTTAGCTGAGCTTAGAAATTTTCACACTGCACTACTGCCATTGATGGTGTTTGCTTATGGAAAATGAGTTTTTTAACTGAAAGAAATATTTGGAACACTAGTGAAATAAGTATATTAAGCTTCAAACATGCTCCTTACAGAAGAGTAAAAAAGTAAATTTCATGAGCTTTTTCAGCACGTTTTTTGTGAAAGACAGCATGTCCCTTAACTGTTCTGAGCATGCCTTTTACTAATAGTACAATGGCAGCTGATCAAACATTGCCAGTTTTGGATTGCATGGACCATCCCCATGAAATATTCATTGTATATTTTCCTTTACTGCCAGGTTAATTGTCTGATTTGAAATTTGCAAGTTGTGGGAAAGCAATCATCTCTCCAGTTATGTAATGATTTTTTGTACATATCATTTTATTGTACATGCAGCTTTTAACATATGTAGTATATTGACTGCAAGAGGTGAAGGGAATCAATGGAGAAGGAACTTTTTTGTAATGCTAGCACATCTCCCCAAGGTATTGTCTCCTGTTACGTTCCTGAAGTTACCCAGATGAGCTGTATTCTGGAAAATGACAGACCTCATTGATATCTGCTGATGTCATTAATATGGTACTGATGTTACGGTGACAGTGGCTGGCGTGAAAGGAAGTAAAAGAGCTGCTGTCCAGGTTGCAACTGAAATGAAGTTTTTAAAAATATGACAATTAACCTGGCAAACAAGGCTGTCAGCAATCTAATTATGATGAGCACATTATTCTTTGAGTTGAATTTATATCCATTTTAAACATTCACCTCTTCTTTTCTGCACAATATAAAATCTCTGGTTGTGTTTAGCTTAAATTAAATGGAAAGGAAGATTGTGTGAACACAGAGTTCTGCATGATCCTTTAAACAAAATGTGTTATCATTAACGTGATGTGCATGTTTTCTCACACCAGGACACCTCCACTAACAGAGATGACTTGCTCAGTGATTACTTCAGGAAAGCAAATGAGCCTCCAGCTATTGGGAACTTTCTGGTTCAGCCATCCAGGCAGGAGGCTGCTAAGATGCCCACTAGTCTTACTGCTTCAACTGTGAAGATGCCCATCCCCAGTGAAGAAGGAAGAACAGCTAAGCCTGAAAATTACATGAAGCCAAACCTCAGACAAGTTGAACCTGATGCTCTGGCAAACCCCCAAGGGTCCCTTAAGCTTCCTCACACACCACAGCACCAGCCTGCCAGCGGGATGCGGCAGATGGCACAACCTCAGCAGCCTGGAACCGTGAGCAGGAGGAGTACATCACTGAGCAGGGCATTTAGCTTAGCGTCTGCAGACCTCCTCAGAGCTGCTGGCCCAGAGGCCTACAGGCAGGAGAGTCCTCAGAAGCCAGGAGCAGATCTGCATGGGGGCAAGGACACTGTCGGTCAGACCACCAGGGCTTCTGTACCAACGAGCTCCCAGGTAACCTTAAGAGAGCGGCCACAGTCTGCAAAGGCGGTAGGCTCCACGCAAGGTGTCGATGCCCGCTGTCGGCAGCTTGATGCGAGGCGCCTTTCCTTGGTCCCACCAAAAGACGAGAGGCCACTCTCCTTCCATCAGTTCTCTTCCTCACCCACTGCATCCACCAGCAGTCTGAATGTCCAGCAGCAAGAGCGTCTGAACCCTGGGCAACACTACTCACCTGCATCGCACACTCCCTCAAAAGTCAAACCCAAGTCATCACCTCGTACTGAAGAGGTGGCCACAGTGGCCCCTGCCAGAGCTGTTTCCAGCTGCACTGAGGGAAATACTTCCCTAGGGCAAGGCCAGGGTGATGCCCTACTTACCAAGTGCCAGGGTAAGCTATTAGAAAGCAGCTCTGGGGCTGTAGAGGAGCCCGTGAGAGGAAGCAGCTCCAACAGCACTCCTGGTTCTTCTGACCCACAGGGCGATCAGCAGACGGTTTGGTATGAGTATGGCTGTGTGTAACCCACAGGTGCAGCTACAATATGTGTGTTTGCTATGGCTGATGTCCAGGTAGCATTTATCTAGACACTGTCAGGTCTTAAAAGGCATCACCTGCATGCTGCTCTGAGTGTTCTCTGGGTACTGTTCTCTAGTAGGACAAAGTGTGATTAAGAGAAGCAAGGAGCAAAACCCCAAGTCCTCCTTCTGACACTGTTGTGCCTAAAATAAAGTGGAAGCGTGACCTAATCTCACAGCAAACTGGGCACCTGATTCTCACAAGTTCTGAGCATTCCCCAGTGCAGCAGAAGCTTAGCAGGGTCCTCTGTCATTGCTGCACTGTGCACTCTTTCTGCATGCATTAAAGAAAAGTTTCACAGGTCGTGTGTGTGCTAAACCCAACCCCACCATTGGTAAATAACCATACTGAAAAAGTCATATAAAAGCCAAACTTCTCCCCCAAGGACAGAACCAAATGCTTAAGTAGCGTAGAGATGAAGCTGAAGAGCAAAAGTGCATGGTTTTAGCCATGGATCTGGTAAAATCTATTTTTCTAGCCACAGCCACATCTTACAGAGGTATTGTGTAGACTTCAAGGGTCACATCTCAACCTTTCCCACTGGGACTGTGTAAACACAGAGGCCAGCATAATTACCCTGCTGCCTTCACTACAGCTGCAGCTCAGTGGATTCTTGACTCTGCAAGCAGAGTGGTGCTGCCTTTTGAAACTTGTTTTATCTTTTATACAAACACTGGAACTAATGCAGCCTTTCAGGGGAGATGCCATTTCAATTGCAAAGGTGGCATCTCGTGTACAAAAGTGTCTTGTAAGTATGTATATAAGAAGCTCAAGTACTGTATAAGAATGCTGTGTAAATTGTATTATTACATCCTTGTGTGCATGACAGCCCACATCTGAGTGGTATGTGGGATTTTGTCTCTTAGAAATCCTTGTTTGTCTCCATTAAATTTTCTCAGTATAGAAAGCAAAATAATTTTGTACACATGTGAAAGAAATATACTTTTAAAAATCTATTTATGTGCAAAGAAGTTCCTTGTATGTTTCTGTCATCAGCTGCTTATGTATATATGATCAAATGTGTATCTTTAATTCCATGTTTGTAAAGCTGTTTTTCTTGCAATAGACTAAATCCTTAAAAAAATACTTGTTTTGCTGGTTCTGATTTAATTTAGCAAAAGGTAAAACTGATTCATTTGATGATGTTTTTGTTATCTAATATGTAGCAATCCCATTCTGAAAACTACAAAATTGTTTATAATAAAGATTAAAATAAAATTGATTGATGTTGTACTTTTTGTCCTTGGAAAAATAAAAACCCCCCAAAATGTGATTCACAGTGGAGATCTGTCTGCAACAGCTCTTTATAAACCTTAGTATTGATTTGTCTGTGATGTCTGTGTGGTGAAGTTGTATTTGTTTTTATAATATAAAAGGTGTGCCAGAAGTCTTTTTGTTTAATTGTAACCTTCTTACTGAAGACTTCAGGAGGGTTGAACATGCAAAATAAGTGACTTACACTTCATAATTGGACTATTCACTCTGTAAGTGGACCATTAGATTTTTATGCTTCTCTGACCACTTCAGACAAGGCCAAACATGCTGTCAGTTTTGACCAAGCTTGTATCTTGTATAGTCTGTTTTGTATTTAACTCTCAGGATGCCTTATAAAAGTAAGGAATTGTTCATCTTTCAACTTTGAGAGAAAGGCAAAAAACCCCAAACTTTCTGCCTTCTATACTGTTTTAATTGCAAACTATAGTTTTGCAAGAAATTTAAATTATGTATGCTATATGGCAATTTTAGAACATAACTGAATGTTCTTAGTAAACTGAAATTCTTCTTCCAGAAATTTTATCTCAAAATGGATTCTTGGCCAGACGACTGAAGGTTCAAGACTGGTGTTTCTCCCTTGTTTCAGCTCCTTCTTGGAGGGTATGTGCAGGCTGGACTGCTGGGGGAGTGATCTGTGACTTGTTCGTTACTGTAGATCTGCTCTTGCTCTAAATACGTGCCCAGTGGCACCTTAGTTGTCAGTTTCTGAGTTGTTTACCTTCTCAGTTCTACCAAGCTTAGTTCTGAGTTTGAGTAAAAAGGTACTGAATACATACGTACTGCCATTCCGGTGTGGAATAATTCTGAATACAGAGGTTATACCATGGAACAGCCGTTGAAGCACACAGTGCTGTGGCCCTGAGGCCTTTCTGGGAATGTTAAGGGAAGTTTTGGTATGGGTGCCTGTCCTGCCGTGGCAGATGCAGTTACTTTGCGGTCTGCTCAGTTCATTAATTGCTGTCAGCCCTTCCTTGGCAGACACGGTGGCTCTCGGGCCCTGCTCCCGCCGTGTTGCTGCGCCAGCAGGTGAGGAACGGGACAAGGCCTGAGGCCTGCCCGCAGCTCCGGGGCCGCGGGGCTTTGTCTGCCTGAGGTGCCCAGAGCCATCGGGAGCAGAAAACGCCTTTGGGCACCTGAGGGGGGCCCTGGGGGGACAAGGCAGTTGTGATTAGAGGGACGCAGATCGGCAAATCCTGGTTTTGGGCAGGTGGAGGTGCCGTGAGGCGCCAGCTTGCGTGAGGTGCAGGGAACTGTTGGGAGAGGGGTTCCTGTGAGGGAGGGCGATGGCGCACAGCTGCCAGAGGGGTTCCTGTGAGGGAGGGCGATGGCGCACAGCTGCCAGACCCTTGCTTCATGTCTTCCAGGAGGTGAAGATGACATGGGAGCCGTTTCCATTTGCACAGCTTGTGGGCAGGGCTGAGCCGCGGCAGCTGCCTGTGGGACACGGGCGATGTCCAGGAGCCCCAGGACTCGGCACGCTGGCTTTTCGCAGCTCTGCGTGGCAAAGCGCTGATCCTTCCTGACGGGAGGGAGGGCGTGCTCTCTGGAGGGTGCTAATTGTGTGCTAAGTAGTGCGGCGAATGGTTCTGGATTCAACGCTTCAGGCCGCTCCGTGGCTCACTAATTCTCTAGATCGGGCTTTCTCTCAAAGGACTGATTTTTGAGGGGGATCCTATGCCGAGGAGGCAGCAAAGTTGACTGAAGTTTTCCAAGAAAGCCAAGGGGTTGTGTCTTTGGCAACACCGCTGCCTGTGTTGTGCTCAGACTCTGAAGTCAGTGAAGCTGTTTGACACAAGGGGAAACAAATGATGGCATGTGTTTGAAGTAAAATAAATGGTTGCTGTGGGAATAGCTGCCAGGGGGTTGCGTGCTCTGCAGTGACAGAGAATATCCTTAACAAGAAATATGAGGTGCTTAACAGAGACACCGTGTCGTGAAAACCTTTTTTCTATTATTCTTCAGCTCCTTCCTCAGACTTGGGACCCGACTGTGAACAGACCTTTTCTGATTTCAGTTAATTGAGTTCAGAATACAAAACCCCCAGAAGAATTTGAAAAAATAGAATTTACTTCTGTTTTCTATAATGAGGGAAGTTCTAAGTGTTAAGGACATCGTAAAAATAACTAGTGCTTAGCTTAGGAAAACTGTGCATCAGCATGTGGTTGGAAATAATTTCTGATTGTCCAGACATTTGGGGACATACTAGCTCAGCCGCAGGTAAATGACTTTTAAAGACAGAACATGGAAGAAATTCATCCAGAAATTGTTAGTTCCTGTGAAAAGATTACGGCCTGGATGTTAAATTGATGTACGAAGAACAACACTTTTTTTTTTTTTTTTCTGCTTAAATATGAATCCAGCTGTCCAGAGAGCATTTGAATTGTGGTTTTTCATTGTTAGATGACGGGGGCAGTGAAGTGTGGAATCAGTTGTGGTAGATTTCACCAAAATAGTTGATCCTAAAAATTGCTTTTCTGCCCACCAGAATCATGGAATATCAGATCCCAACAGCACTGGTAATGTTCAAAACAAGGTGGAAAATTTGCAAATGTTTTTACAAATTGCCAGTACGAGGTAGAATTAATTTGAGGTAACCATACAGAGTGAAGTAATTCAGTTACTAGAAATAACAAGTGAAGTTACTGTTATGAAGGGCTGCTAAATTGGAGAATTAGACTGGGCCATGAAGGTCTCTCTTGAAAGTTGGTGCTAGGGGCTGCCCTATGAACTAAGAGAGAATGGCATCAGCTGGAAAAGGGTGAAAAAATTATTATTTAAGAGAGTAGTGACAGGAGTTTAAGGTTCCTGGGAGAAGCTATGGCAAGTTTTGCAAAACTTTTTGTGCTTTTCCAGTCACAAGGATTTTTTCAAAAATAGGAAGAGAACAGTAGAAAATAGAGTTGCTCTTCAATAGCTGCTCAGATGGGAATGTCCTTAAAAGGCTGACCTGTGTCCTAAAGACAGAAATGTGAGTTGGTGAAATGTGACAGAAAGTTGAGGCTAGTTTGGATTTGGAGGATTGTGAAGAATCCCATTAAAAAATAATATGGATGAGTATGGGGCCGCAGTGGAAGAGTACTTGTCCTTATCTCAGCTGAAACATGAAAGAGACATTTTATTTCTTGACTGTTGGGGTTATTGGGAGGGGGTTAGGCTGTAACCCTGCACCCTGTCGGAGGAGGGTTAGGATGTAATGGTAGGGAAGCAAAACTGGGGTTTTCCTGAGAACAGGACGATGAAAATGGTTATTCTGCAGAAACTAGGAATGAATGTAAAACATGTCCAAAACAAAACACAGAATGCCATGGAAACGGTCAGCTCATCATTCCCAGATGTTCTAATCAGCACTAGTTAAAATACTTGAACATTTTAAACCAAAGATTATAATAACTGAGGATTATGTAGCTCTGAGGGTAAGGCCATGCCAAAGTATGTGATGTGTGTGTTGCATACCAGAATGAAAAAAAGCAGCAAATCTGAGCATTGGCACCAGCCTATGAAAAGCTGTATTGCACAAGGGAAAACCTTAAAAGCAGCCCAGCTCCCTCGGCAGTGAGTGACACCCTATGGTGTGATCTGAAAATCATGCAAAAGGAAATGAAATCTTGCAATTTCAGTGAGGATGAATTCGGCAAGCTTTGGTCCATGTCCCTGCATTTCGGCTCATGCCATGCCATTTGCTTGTTTGCACTTCAGTGCTGTATTTACACCTTTATTTTTAGCCTTTCCTTTCCTCACTTCCTTCTCTCAACTCACCTTTTCACTTTCTTTTCTGATTTCAAAAATTCAATCCCTAGAAATTCAGGCAACTTTTGCTCCTTTTCACTGTCCCTCATTTCATCCCAATCCATTGCGTTGTATTCACTCCATTTCCAAATTTTCTGCTTTTGTTCCACTCACCTTTCATTTGATCATATTTCCTGTCCCAAGTGCTTGTTACACTTCTCTGAATTCGGGATTTCATTTCCTTTCATGAAAAGGAAGGGAAGGGAAAAATTAAGCTATTGGTGAGACTCATTGCACCAGGCTCTTATAAACTCAAATAAATTAATATCATAGTGTTATAATGTTTTTGATTTAGAAGAGAGCTCATGGGAAAGCTAAATAGCCTCTGTTTTAAGAAAACATCATCCAATAAAGTATAAGAGCCTCCTGCTTGCTCTCCAACATCACATACTGGATGCCCTTGGATTCCACAATTAGAACAGTGAGCATCTTGTCCATGTAAAAAATCCTGAAATTTGCGGGTCAAAAATCACCTTACTATTTGCAGTTGTTTAGTGGTCTGGAAGTGCAAGATGCACTAATGGCAAGGAAGGCACAGTTTTTGTTTGGGAACACACTGCTAAGGAAGACCATGAAAGTCTGAGAAAGATATTCCAGCTGGAGAAGCACAACTTGCCAGTGGACTGCTTGAGGCATCTCTAGAGATTTGCATTGGAGGGAAGAGGGAGTTTTCTGTGAGAAGTGGAAAAGTATGTCTGTGAAGGACTGAGGTGAGCATTTCATAGTTCTACTACTCTGATTGTTTTACCATTTGACAGGTAAAACAAACCTTTACTTTGAAGGTTATGGGATTTGAAAGTCTATGTTCCCTTGCCATTTTAAGTATCTCTGACCAAAATTATCCCATTCTTGTCAAACCCATGAAAAATTTCTTCCTCGCACCTTTGCTAGAGGATTTTTTTCTCTAGTTATCCAAAACTTGAAATCATGTGTGTGCACTGTAAGCCCACAAAATACCTAATCCACAGATCAGTGTGTTTTAGAGCTGCTGGGAATGTTCAGCTGCAGCATCTCAGCCTTCTACAGAGATGAAAAATTCTCAATCAGTTTGAGAGTGCCCCTGTAGGACCCTTTGGGCTATTTATAAGTGAAAGTAGAAGAAATTACACAAATCAGAGCAATGTCTGTGAAGGGCAAATCTTGAGAACTCTTTATAAGTGCAATCCTCTGAACAAGGATTGCTTGCTCATAGCAGGGCAAAAGCCTGTCAGAGTTCAAGGAGCATCTGGGTGATGCTCTTAGTCATATAGCTGTGTGTTAGGCAGTCCTGCAAGGAACAGGGAGTTTGACTCAGTAATCCTTATGAGTCTCTTCCAACCCAGTGTATTCTAGGATTCTATGAAAAGGCAGATGGTGAAAACGGGCAGGTACAAACGGTATGGGATAGACCTTGTATCAATTTAGTTGGGATTTAACTAAAGTTAAAGTTGGTAACCTTCAATTTGCTCAGTCTCTTGACCTTGCTCAGCTTTTTTTGGTCCTTCAGCAAATGGTACAGAGGAGTAGAATGCTTTAGAAAACTGTATTAACAGCATCATGCAAGCAGGACTGTACAGCTTAAGTACTCCATTTCCATCATGTCTCCCAGCTATCTGGTACAGTTGTTCCTCCTCCACATAAACGAGTTTCAGATCAGTTAGAGCACAAAAGGTTTAAAGCAGCATCCAGTGAGGGAACCATTGTGTACACTCCAGAATGCAGCTTTGGTTCCTTCACTGACAAGAGGACCTCTCTGCTATTGCTAATTTTTCTTGTGTTTCCACACAGTAGCATCTTGCTCCTGGATAGCTAAGGCTTAAAGGAGGTGGGCTATGTATGTTTGATGGGGAAAAGTATATGTTTAATGTTGGTATGCTCTTAAAACTACTTCTTCCAACAGCAACCACATGGTGTGGTAGTAGAAAATTCTTTGCACTAAATGTTTGAAGGAGCCTTCTTGGTAAATCCTGTCCTACAGCTCAGATAGTGCAACCAGCTACCACAGTCTGGTCAAGCCCATTTCACCTCCAGTAACTTTCCTTCCTTCGTGACTTCTCCTTTCCAGCACTAGACATCTTTCTGTTCTTCATCCCAGAGTATTATCTTTATTTTCTGTGGGAATCAGCTAGCACTTCAAAATACTCATAGGATGATACATGCATTTAAGAAGGTCTGTATCATTTTTTGCGTATTAAGGCAATATTTTTTCTATTTAGTCTTCAGTATTTTTAACAATACAAGTTTCCACACAATTTTCATTGTTTTAGAATTTCCTTCCTTGCTTATTTTGGCTTCTTTAATTGAAAAAAACTCGGAATTCCTGAAGTCCAGTTCTATTACCCATGTTTAGCTCCTGTGAGCATGGATCCTTTTCCTTGTTTATTTAACCAGCCATATCAATGGTAACAGAGCCCCATTTGGCAGACCCTGAATTCCCACCCTGCCCTATATGAACACGTGCTTGTTCTCTCCTTATGTAATCAGGCGAATGAAAACAGATACCAAAAAGACTTTATTGTATCAAATTTCATCCATGTGAATTTTGTAACTAAAATCAGAAAAATCATTCCCTTCACATGTTTAAATCTCAGGTTAAACAGAGGTAACAGGGTTTATCTGGAAAAGGAGAATATACTTGGAAGGGAATTTAAAACTGAATGTGAGAAGGAAAGCAAAAAGTGAACTCGGTGACCCCTATTGTTTTTAACACGATGTCTGTAGCAATGTTTTATGGCAAACACTGTCATCTGTGGAACTATGAACATTTATACTTTGACAGAAGATCAGGGACTATTTTGTCCTTGAAGTATTGGTTCAAGGACATTTAGGACCCATCTCTCTCACTACATCGGGGCACTGGTATATGGACTACCTTACAACTACAGTTCTATTCAAACTAAAATTCCCAAATCCATGCTAATAGGGGGAAGAGGAGCAGCACAGGACATGAAGTTCACGTGGCTTACCTGTGGCCAACCTTCTTTTCCATAGCTGAATGGAAGTCCATGCTTCCTTTATAGTGTACCAACACATGCACAATCATCCATGGGTCCTTCACACAACCAGCAGTTGCAAGGCCTCCCATCAAAGCCAGTGTCTCTAGGGGAATAATAACTGGGGAAAGAATTCATTCAGTCTGTTCTATAGTAGGAGCAGAGATATTTTAGCCTGGACTCTGGAGTAGCTACAGTGACTACTGATAATTTCACTGCCCTTGGTGCTGAGATTTTGAAAAACTTTTTATTCATTTTGATAGTCTTGGCATAGAAATTTCTACATTCTCCACTTCCTTTGTGTCCATGTCTGTGTTGTTCAGTATTGTTAACAGAAACAGGCAGAGGTCCTGGATGGTTGTGTAATGCTCATAATCACCTCACACTTCACTCTTTCTGTAAGAGTGAGATCTTTCTCCCTTTATAGGATGGGGGAGAACTGGATGCTTGCAGCTGTACCACAGGACATTCTAGGACAAGCCAACTGATCCTTTACAGGTCCTTAATCCTCTGCAGATGACAACTGGTAATCCACATGGAGCCACCATACAGTATTACTATGCCAAGTTCACCCCCATGAAGCCCATTTCTAGTGAATGAAGTCTCTGTGTTGGATGTTTGCAGTCTAGGTGCAAAAGATTGTTAAATTGCATTTTCAGTGTAAATGAAACATGTTCCCTGCCTCAGGAAGGAACTAGAGAGGCATATGTTACCTGGCAAAAAACCCCAACCCTGTGGTTATGGCTTGCTGTCCCTGTCTATATTACTGAGTCCTTGCTTCACTTCCAGGTTCTTACCTCTGCTGTGGTGGGCAAAAGTAGAAAATTTTGAGTGATTTTGAATTTAAATTTTGGAGGAGCTGGGAAAACACCAGCATAGAGGGGACAGAGAGAATTTTCTGCTGGTCACATGTTCCTGTGAACAACCTGTTGCCCTTCTAACCTGTGGAAAAGGTTAAAAATAACACATGGTGCAGTGCAGACAGGGACAAGAGCAGAAGCAAGAGAAAATAGGAGGAGAACAGCTAGATAAAGCAAGATGCCTGGCTGCAGTGAAACCTCTGAAACCAGTGAAGCTTTTTATTGCATGGCCACCCCTTGGGGCTGTGTAAGAACTGGCCCAGCAGGGACTTTCTGTGGCTTGTCACAGCAAAAGAGAGAACTTACTTGTTTTCCTCTTTTCCTCACCAAAATGGGTGCTTGAAAGGATTTAAATAAAATTTCATAGGAAAGTTGACCCTCATAGGCAAAGCATAGGTATTTGCAATCTAACAGAGCCGACACTGCCAGGAAGGGTCTCTGCTGGAATATGCTTAAAGAGGGATGCTGATGACTGGAAGTAAGACCAGTGTGGGTGAGCAGAGGCCTGGAAAACATGATCTACAAAGAATGCTGGAAAAGTATGATTGCTTAATCTGCAAAAATCTAAGAGGGACAGCATGATTAGTCCTCAGACATTTGAATGATCAATACAGAGAATGGTAGCAATCATGTTTTTCATATACATTTACAGAAGGACAATAAAAAGATGAATGAATTGGAAACATGGAAGATAAAGATTTTTATATTAGTGCAAGCTTTATAAGAGCAGCCCTAGCCAGGGGATGGAGACATTGCAAGAGGAGAGGCAGAATCTTCCTTAATGGCAATTTAAGAGAAGCTGAAGTTCTGGAGGATCTAGTCTACCTTTCCTCAGTGGGTAAGGAGATGAGCTAGATTACCTCCTTCCTGCTCCATTTCCTTGGCACCTGTGACATTATAAGACCAATTTAGCTCCATTCTTTTTGAATCTTGCTGCTTCTGGTTTTGACATATGCAAGCCAGGAGCAATTCCATTCAATAGAGTTACTTAATCATCACACACATTTAAATGATTTAACCAAAGTGAGCGAAAAGCTGGAATTGCTACTTGTACCAAGTAATAGCTATTTGTCAGCTTTAATAACTACTGTATAATTCATGGAGATGGAAGGCTACAAAAAAAATGTTCTTTCTTTTCATTTTGAGAGTTTTAAATATGGCCCAACATGCACTTGCTGAGTGTGCGTGATGGAGGTGGCAACACATGGCTCTGTCCCCTTGGAAGTGATGAAGGCAGGTGGCCCAAGCCACTAAATCCCATTGTTTTAGTGACCTGCTTTACAGAACATGCGTGCGGAGACAAGCAAAACACAATGTCTGAATGAAAAGTAAATAAACCCTGGATTTTTTCTAGAGTTTATTTTGCTCTGTAATTTTCTGAGAGGGAGGTTTGTTGAAGTTCCTGTTTCTGCTTCACTTGCAAGATGTAATTTACCAGCTACATGGGTCAAGTGCTGCCTTTTTAGCCCTCTCTGACAGACCTGTATTGTGTCTGATGACCAAGGCTCTGGCTGTGCTTTCTGGATATGCTGGCCACCTGTATCAAACTTCTGTGTAACACGTTTGAGCATATACACATTTCAGCATGACAAGATAACTGCAGCCAAGGTGGGAACTAGGAAAGACATACTGCCCACAATGTTACCTCTGCCAGTAACTCTGCTTTTCCCAGCACCCAAAGGGTAATCACTGTCTGTGGGTCTCCTCCAGGCTTGTAACCCCTCTGCAGCCTGGATCCTGCAGAAGCTGGAATGCTTTCCTTGCAGCCACCAACAAGAACTGGATACCACATGATCTCTGACCTTGGCAGTCCCTCAGGGAAGGCAAGTAGTCTGATATAATATCCTGTTGCTTTTTACTGAAGAATAGTGCACATACTTCCAAGGGAGTTACTGCTCTTCATTTTCTTAATATCATCTTTAATAGATTCTTTAATAAAAGAGTTATAATATCCAAGGGTACATAACTGTGGATTGAGAGGTATTGGAACAAAGGTTTTATTTGACTTCCTGAAAGGTCCCTGTCTTGGTGATTTTCTTAATATATGTATTCTTATATATGTTTATAAAAATAAATAATAAAGACTAAATGAGTACAAAAAAATTTAAATCACAAACAAACCAACAACAAAAAAAATTAATCAGAGGAGGGAGTATTCCAAGTAGGCCTAATTAATTTGACACCAGCCATTCATATTTCTTAATATTGCAGAGGGTGTTCAGCTCTGGCTCTGCTCCCAGGAGCCTGTGCCTCACGTGTTCAGCCAGGTATGCTGTCTGACCTCTGACATCCTCCAAGCAGCACAGTGAGCCTGCAAAGGACTGTTCTCTGCTTGTTGCAGCCTTTTATGACCATGTTCAAGAATTTCCTATTTTTTCTGCTGCATCCCTCCTCAAAAACTCAGAGAGGTTTCTTAACCCTGCAGATAATTTTAGATCTCTGATCTGCCAGAGGCCCTCACAGAGGAAGGGCTCTGCCATCTGGTAGCCTGTTGTACCTGAAGAGCCCTTTGCCTGTGTTTGGAATGAGGAGTTATTTTTGATGCTGTTTCTGATGTTAGCCATGGGTACTCCTGGAGTATTTCCAAGTTTTCTAAATTATCTTGTGTCTTCTCCCTGTTTTGGTTTGGTTTACTTTTTCTATTTTGTTTCTGTGCTTATGTCATTCTTTCCACCAGGCTGGAAATGGAGAACGCATCTTGGAGTTCCCTGCCCAAGATTCCTGTTTCCAGGCTCACTGTGTCTGGCTGTCCTTGGAGCACTGTTGCCCACTGCAGTGAGCAGAAGGGAGCTCTGGTTAGGTGTTGTTCTGACCATGCAGTGCCACTGGTGTCCCTACAGCAGAACGGCAGAGCACAGCCTCAGGTGAGTTACACACCAGTTTAGAGCCTGAGCTGGTAACAGCTTTCGTTTGCAGCTTCAGTGATCTAATTTGTATCTATCTGTGTTTTTAAGAATAGAGTGTTTCTGTTTGAGTGACAGACAATTTCATACATATCTCACAGTGCAGCTTTCACTCCTGTGGGAATTGGGGTAGTGGTGTGAGTTAGCAGGAGGTCAGCTTTTTCATCTGCTACACTCTTCCTGAATGACCTTGGACAAGCCCTTTGATCTGTTTATGCCTCAGTCTGTCTGGCTGTGTAGACAAGAGAGGAAGGAACTGCCTCCCCCCCCCCCCCCCGCCCCGGC
>VZRL01005940.1:375611-403224 GCA_013397895.1 Origma solitaria
ACCCCCCCCCCGCAGCCCTTGCTCTTTCACTGGGGGAGAAGATGCTTCCTTGTGCAGAGATCACCTTCTGCTGTGTTTGGATGTAATGGTCTGACCTCAGCGAGCTCTAGAAACAACTTACTGTAAGTGATACTAGTAACAACACTAATACTGCATACTTTTCAATAGCCTGCATGAGGCAACATCTGTGCTTAGATAAGCTGGAAGCAGCTGTATTTGGCCTCTGCACCAGCTGCTGTGATCATAGTGCAGTTTTCTGCTGGTCCGTGTCTGTGCCGGTGGGTACAGCTGGGAACACCCCTCCGTGTGCGTTGCAATCTCTGTGTTTAGTGCCTGCTTTTGGCACTCTCATCTCTCTCTCATTTATGAATGAGTGGGTGAGGGAGGAGAGGGCTGGGCTGGGCTGACTCCTTCACAGATGAGCCATAAAGAGCACAGGGACCATAAGGAGCTGAAACACAGTCTCCACCTCCTTTCCTGCACTCTTTACAGACAGCCTTGCTCACAGCTGGGAGGTGGACAGCCTCATCAGCAGCGTGAGCAGGAGCAGGGAGAAGGGAAGTTTTGTGCTCTTCACACTCCAGGCAAAACCTCTTTGCATAAGCTCTGCTAACAGGTGAGTTTCATTTTTATCTATTCATTCTTGATAGCAAGTTAATTTTCATCATTGAGACAAGTCTAATCCCTGAAGAGGTGGTAGGACAGTTTTCTAGCAGAGTTGTTAAAGGAAAACAGTGAGGTGCTCCAAGGACTCAGCCAAAGCAATGTGTGCAAAAAATTTCACAACTTCAAAATTAATTTCTTTGGCAAAGTTCCCACTAGCAGGAACTTTGAAAAAAGGTTTTCCCAATAACACTTTATTGAGTTCCAATTAGGCACAAGGAGAGCTGAATATTCAAGTTGTACTGATGAAAGGAAATTGTTAAGTTAAACTGAGAAACCGTTTCTTGTTTGTACCAAGGAGCCAGAGCAGTAGCCTGTAGATAAGTTCCAGTAGTCATTTTCAGAGAACTGTGTAAGTTCTGTATAAGAGTACTATATAAGTTAACTAGATACAAGATATTTTGAAGGACTAGTAAGTGATTTAAATACTTCATTTCCCCTGAGAACACAAGCCAAAAGTTACACCTAACACGAAACTGCTACACCACATACCTTGATGTGTGGGTGCTCTGTGTACACCTATATAGTTTTGTCTTTGTATCTCAGACATATGTCATTACTATAATTTCCAAACACTAAACCACTTTTCTTGCTGCTGTTCAGAATCTGACTTGGGAAGCTTGAAATGTGAGGGTTTTTTAAGTGAAGTGAAATCCATCAGGTCAGAAATTAATCTTCCTTTTTTTTTCAATAGGATTAAAAACTTTAGTTTGTTATTGTAGGTTGCCCTTGTTATGAGAACATTTTTCTGGTTCTTTTCAGTCTTTTTAAAGAAACAAGAATAGCAATTCACTGAGCAATGCTTTCTTCTTTTCTGTGTTGCATGGGAAGGGGAGCAGAGAAATAGAGAATTTAGAAGAATATAACAGCTTGTCCTGTCCTTTTCTGTTCAGAACACATGCAGATATTTATTAACAAAAATGTAAGGAAACTTAACAGTAAAGTAAGTAAAAACAGCTACATGTAGGCTCATAAGATGTGAGTGTCACTGTGAGCATTATGGGACTTTCTGAGCAGACTCTTAGTCAATACTCACTGTGACTTTTTCCACGTTAACACCCTGTATTCACATTGGCTGCAGAAGAGCAGTGTCTGACCACTTCTTGTTTCAAGTTTGCTGTAATCAAGCAGCCAGTAAAAGGTAGTCAATCCTGTGCCTTTAACATCCACTCTTCCATTTCTTCTCTGAGGAAACAAAATTTTCTACCATACTCACCCCTAACCTTCCTGCCTCCCCATGTTACTGCTGCTATGTTGTTGTTCCCCCATATCAGGCTGCTCCTGCACATGCAATTATATAGTCTTTCTGTTACATGAGAAAAGAGGCAGAAGAGCAACATTTCCAGCATATTTTACACCTCTAGGTAAGATGATAACATGGAAAGTACATCCCCAGAGTTTTAGAAGTCTTTACAGGGTCTAGGAAGTATACTGTAAGAAAATGTTGGGTTTATAGGATCAGACAAGTATGTTGTTCTCTGATAGCAGAGGTGAAAGTGTCTACATCACAGCATTGTGATTTGAATATCACAGTTCTAAATGAGGAAAGATTTTGTGATTCCAATACCTCATTAAAAACCCTTGTGTCACTTGACATCTTCAGTGAGATGTACTTATTTCACTTTGTGGTTGCTGGACAAAACTGATTCCCTTTCTTTCTGGATCTGAGGACTGTAAGCAATCTCACAGCAGTGGGAAAAGAGAGAAATGAGATATGGGGAACAGGGAGAGAAGGAAGGAAAGTGTGTCTCTGCAGAACTAGGTGTACACAGGTGTCATTGTACTAGGTGTCATCGATTAGGGTGATCCCAAGGCTGCTGTGAGGTCAGACAGACAGGAAACTTCTTGCCCGTGGCTGAGCACAGTTGCACAGGGCCAGCTGGACGAAGATGGGGGCATTAATGTAAATTTTCCTCACCTAACCAGCCTTGTGGGTGGTGTCACTCAGGTTAACCTGCTGATGCTCTAAATGTGAGGTTTCTTGGCATCCCATTGAACAGTTAGTGGAGAAGAAAATTTCTTCCCTGCCAGTTTTTCTAGTCCTGACCTGAGGGTGCATTCATGGTGCCCTGGGGGCTTTACTCCTGATGGCAGTACTTGTGTGAGTGTGGTGGTGGCTAAAGAAAGTCATGTCCACTCTTGGGGACATTTACACAACTTGGTAATTATTTTTAAGTGAAAAACTCTGGAAAGAGAACTCTAGACATGGCAGCCTTGTGACGCTCATTACCTTATAATTAGCTGAATGTCTCCTCTAAGAGGTTTGGTTTTTCTATAAAGCTTATTCTGAGTGGCTTTTAATGCTTGTTATGAATTATTCTGCCAGCTGAAGCATTTGCAGAGCTGCTGACCCTGACAGCTGGTGGCAATTGTTTTTGAAAAGACACAGAAGAGCTTTAATGTTTTGAAGAAACTGACCAATAATTTTAGCTAAAGGAATTAGTAAGCAACAGCAGCTAAGAAAAACATTGCCGTTTATTCTCTGAGGGATACATCCACTGTAGCTCTTTTTCTCTACTAGAAACATCATTCTGAGCTCTGTTAATCTATAGGGTAGCAAAACAAGAGTTTTTTAGGCACTTCATCTGAAAACTGTAGCTAATTTGTCAGAAAAAGAGAGAACGGCTACATAATAGGTTTAGAAGTGTCACAGGGAGAGTGAGAAACAGGCTCACCTGAAAGTACATGCTCTGTTCCTCTCCATGGAGCCCTCTTGCCAGAAATTGTTTCTGTGGCAACAAACTTGTTTCCAGCTGCGCTGTCTCGGAATTTGAACTGGGATTGCTTAGGCTCAGATCTGTCACCATGCCAGAAGCAAATAGAAATACAAAACTGATCTGATCTACAGGTAACAGAGAGGGCACTCTGCTGCTGTTACTGTTGCTCCACAAGAGATGTCCTCCTGACATTCTCCATGCAGAAATTGCTACGGACAGCTATTGCTAGAATGGGTTTAGTCTTTCCTTTCTGAACATTGTTGCTTTATTCAGCAAGCTTTCAATCTTCCTTTCTCTTAAGGTGTGTCCTATGGGTCAGCAGTAAAGACAAAGTCTTGAAGAGAGTTTGAGTAGCTAACAGAGGAAGGGGAGAGAAGTAATGAATGCATTACAAAACCAAATGTAATTGAGCTATCGAACTTCAGTCACTTTAATGACACCTGAATAAAATGCTAAAATGGGCAACATCAGTAGGGAAGAATGCAAATGCTTCAGAGATCTCTTGGTTTGGCTTTCTTTTAACTCAATATTTTAGTCACCATTAGAATTTTACCATTTTATGTCTGTAAATATTTTGTCTTCCTTCTGCCAAGGAAGGAGAGAATTTACTCTGTGATGGATAATGATTTAGTGTCTACTCACATATCTAATTAGAGGATGCATCTGGTTTATGCTCCATGTTTTAGAACCATTCAGGCATAGTTTTCAATATAGTAATGAATCTTACAAGAGGCTTAAACCAAAATTCCTGAATCTAGCATGTCAGAACATTATTATTTGGAGTTTGAACTCATGTCCAAATTTCAGAGATGGTTTACACCTCCACCCCAAAGCGGGACCTGGATTTCTGAACACCTCTCAGTTTGGAACCTCACATCTCCTGTGCCAGCTTTTCCATCTCCTGATCAACAGTACATCAGAACTCCCCTGTAAGAAGCATTTGATTCTCTTCCTTTTCTCTAATCAGAGTCATGTTGGGAAGTGTGAATGGCTTACAGCAAGGTTGTTGCTTTTGCTCTGAATTGCTCTCTTTGATACTATTAAAGATGTGAGTTTCTGCATTTCTGTGAGGTCATGCAACTCTCATGTTGCATGGCCTCATGCAACTCTTCAACAGTTTTTCTCAGTTTTCTTGTTGAACCTCTTTTATCTAGAAATGAAAATTCAGAAAATTAAAATGTAAGCAAACCTGCAGATACAGATGCCAGCACTTTATTTAAAGTGATTAATCCACTGGGAACTAGGTTGTTGGAGTCCTGTACCGTCAAGTGACAAAACAAATAAAAGTATTGACGTTTTCAACAGTCATCTAGGGATCAAGAATAGCAATGAGGGAAAGGGCGCAGAGGAAAACCTTCTGCAAGACACACTGCTTCTCATGAGAAGTCTGAGAAATAACAATGGAAGAACATGCCTTACATGTGAATATTGACTCTGTTCTACAGGAAACTTGGTTAATCTCCAAAAAGGAAACTACAAAAAAGGGAAAAAAATTAATTGAAGATAGCAATAAGGGATAGTTTAGAAGAGTTATATTTCTACCGACTAGATGGGGGACTATTTGAAGACATGTACAAATATATATGCATAATACACCCCCCACACCACCCCCCCAATGTTGTATCCAAGGAAGAAACACAGAAATACAGAACAAGAGCCAAAAAAGACTCAATTGAACCTAAAAGGAAATGAGCATAGCTAAACAGAAGTGCGTGGAAGGGTGGATTGTGTGCTAGACTAGAAAGAATTGGATCTAGAACAGAAATATATCTGAAGTGCACAATGGTGATCAGTGCAAGCCGGAAACACAAACATAGTACAAAGGCACAAAAGAATTATTTTTGTTTTAGACGGCAACAGTGCACACAGTGTTAGGTGCTTCAGTTGAACAGGCTCCTATCCCATGATGAATTGAATCTCTTTGGTTAAGATAAATCCAAACAGAAGAAAAATAATAAAGTCAAAGAAAAATTAGGAGTGGAAGGGAAAAAAGTCTTCAAATACTGTAAGTAGCTTTTCACTTTACCATGTCTTAAAACTTCTGTGGTACAAAATGAATCATATACTGAATCATATATGCAGAAAATGGCATTTTTAAAAGAGATTACTTTATTGGATGTATCATTATTTGCTGATGCATGGAATAATGAAAACGCTAACATTCTCTTTGAACAGGAGATGTGCTCAATCTCTTTAGACATGCCAGATTTTCAACCATGTTTCAATTAGACCTAGCAAGCAAAACTTTTCTATCAGATAACCTTTGCTAGTTGTCAAGTGTTATTAGTCAAATATTGATTATGGATGTCCCAAGCTTGTCAGCAGCACTGCACAATCAGTCCTATCCACTGAATTATCAGTGAACGAGGAGAAACAATTGTATAGATGGGTGTTTGGTTGCTTTCTGAATGCTTTAGTTAATGAGATCTGTTTGGAGGGTATGGTGTGCTGATCCTTGAGTCCATATTGGCATTACAAAAGATGCAAGCAGAAGGTCCCTGTTTTGTTTTCTAACTTGTCAGTTTTTGAACAACTTTTCCCTTGAGTGATGCTGAGGAGGCCTGACAGAAGGGACTGCCTTGCATATTGCTGGCATTCTGTCCCCTTTCTGCATGAGCATGCGTGTACAGAGAGCACGTTGCTCTCAATACACACATTGGCTCCAGGGCCATGTGCAGAAGGCCAAAGGTAGAGGCTGACAGCCTGTGCTTTGTTCAGCCTTGGTGTGCGCTGACCGGGATGGGATGCGCTGACCGGGATGGGGTGTGCTGACCTGGTTGTGGTGTGCTGTCTGGGATGGGGTGCATAGACCACGACAGAGTGCCAGCAGTGTGCTACAGCCCACGGTATGTAAATGGATGGCTCATGCTCAGGCAGCAGAGAAACCTGTGGGTGACTTCTATGGCTCTCTTAGGGCAGCCACTCTGTGAAGCAGGGGCTGTGGGGCAGTGCTGGGGGTACAGGGACATGCTGTTAATCCGAGAAAGGCAAAAGTTATTGAAATGCAACACAGATATTAATTAAACCTTAATCCACTGACTTCAATGCAAGATATCTGGCATTGCCTGATGTAACATTGTGCTGGTGTCAGAGCAGGCTGCAGCATCAAAAGAGGCAGTAATACAGAGTTTAGGAAAATGAATCAGAAGCGTGATTTTCCCCAAGGCTGTAGATGGTAAAATGAATCAGAACTCATTTAACTCAGAAGGGTGAAGTTCCTATTTCTCAAACCCAGGCTACAGCACAGTTGTTTCAGTTGTTTTTCATTACTAATACTGCATATTGATCATGGCTTATGTAGCTTCTAATAAGCAAGACCTGTGTAATCTTGGCTTTTCTTGCATTGTCCTTTTCAATAAGGATCAGTGTACAAGTTTGGGATTATAAGCAGTTCTGTTGTCTATGATTGATTATTACTTGCTGGCTGCTTCTTCAATAGAGACAGGATGGGTTTTTGGATTTTGTGTCAAGGAGGATTGTGGGGGAGAGGAACATTGACTTGATTGAGGTTTTAGTTCAGGGGAAAGGAAGATTTGAAGTTTTTTCTCTGAGTAATAGAGTGATTTAAGATCTCTGCAGGAAGTGGTGTGATGTGTTTTCCTCCACCCACTGTCCTGTGCCCAAGCAAGTCATACACCAAGCTTCAAGGAGATGTGTCCTGTGCGTAGGAACTAGTCACAAAAACTCAGCAGTGAAATACTTGGAGGGTCATGTCGTCCACTTGGTTGATCTTTAACAGCAGGAAGTGGGGGGAGAATGAGGGTCATTTTTTAAAGCTTTGAGGCAGCTGTAGCATGACTAATATCTGCTGTGATTCACCTCCCTGATACTACTTAGACTGCTTGTCTGAAATTACAGATTGCATGAACTTCTTATTACCGTAAATAGGGATTTTCCAAAGCTTTTTTTTTTTTTTTCTTTTCAGCACTTCCCTGTGCTCAACCAGTTGTTCAGACCTCACATTAGGTAAAAAGGCCCTAATCTTAGATAAAGAATATGTAGTAGTAGTGAGAGATAGAATGAGTAGTCTGAAGGAACAGGCAGATGTAGTTGCCAAGCCACTGTCCATGCTATTTGAGAACTCATGGCAGTCAGAAGAAGTCCCAGGTGACTGGAAAATTGGGAAACATTGTATTCATCTTTTAAAAGGCTAAAAAGGAGGACCCTGGGTACTGCTGACCTGTCAGCACCACCTCTGTGCCTGGGGAAGATCATGGAACAGGATCCTCCTAGAAGCTATGCTAAGGTGCATGAAGGACAGGGAAGTGATTTGTGACAGCCAGCAGAGATTTACCAAGGGCAAGTCCTGCCTGGTCAGCATGTGGCCTTTTGTGATGGAATGGCTTGTGGACAACGGAAGGGCTACAGATGTTATTTATCTGGATTTCTGTAGAGCTTTTGAGACGGTGCCCCACAACATCCTTCTTTCTAAATTGATGAGAGATGGATTTGATGAGTGGACTCTTAGGTGGATAAGAAATTGGTGGAACAGTTGCATCCAGAGGGTCATGGTCAATGGCTCAGCATCCTAATGGACCTCAGTGACAAGTGGTATCCCTCAGGGATCCATACTGGAACCAGTTTTATAGCATTTTCATTGATGACATAGATGAAGGAACCGAGTGCAACCTCAGCAGATTTGCAGACGACACCAAAGAGAGTGGTATGGTTGACACACGTGAAGGATGCAATGCCATCCAGAGGGATCTGGACAAGCTCAGGAAGTGAGTGCATGGGAATCTCATGAGGTTTAATAAGACCAAGTGCAAGGTGCTGCACCTGGGTCAGGGCAACCCCGGGTATCAACACAGGCTGGGGGATGAACAGATTGAGAGCAGCCCTGGGGAGAAGGGCCTGGGGGTGCTGGTGGAGGAGAGGCTGGACAGGAACACTCAGAGCTCAGAGAGCCAAACGTGTCCTGAGCTGCAGCCAAAGCAGCGTGGGTGGCAGGGCCAGAGAGGGGATTCTGCCCCTCTGCTCTGCTCTGGTGAGACCCCACCTGCAGTGCTGCATCAGCTCTGGGGTCTTCAGCACAGGAAGGCCATGGATGATCACAGTGAGTCCAGAGGAGGGTGTCCAAGATGACTAGAGAGAAGGAGCACCTCTCCTGTGAGGAAAGGCTGAGAGAATTTGGTTTTCTCCAGCCTGGAGAAGAGGGCGCTCCAGGGTGACCTCATTGCTGCCTTCCAGTACCTGGAGGGAGCCTAAAAGAAAGAAAGTTGAGAGAATTTTTACAAGGGCATATAGTGATAGGACAAGGGGGAATGGCTTCAAACGAAAGGATTTAGATTAGCTGTTAGAAGAAAATTCTTTACTGTGAGGGCGATGAGGCACTGGAAGAGGTTGCCCAGAGAAGCTGTGGATGCCCCATCCCTAAAAGTGTTCAAGGCCAGGTGGGATGGGGCTTTGAGTAACCTGGTCTAGTGGAAGGCATTCCTGTCCATGGGTTGGAACAAGATGACCTTTAATGTCCCTTCCACCCCAAACCATTCTGTGATTCTGTGATACTGGACTAACTGTGCTAACTATCTTACCTGCCCTTCATCTCAAGTTGTCCTTCATATGTGCAGGCACCAACTAAGAAACCCAAAGTCATAAAAACCTGAAATGAAAAGGTATAGCAACAGAACACGGAATTCCCAGAATTTCAAAAGTTGGAGCAAATGGAATGATTTACCCAAGACTGCAAACAATTGCATGTCCGTGTTAGGGAAAATCGGGCATTGATGACTAATTAGTCTTTCATTTATGTGGACTCTGAAAAATTGTTGCTGACTTCCTTCTTTGGCAATATGTTTACAAGAGGAGTCATCTGATAATGACAAAAGTGAAGTTATTTGTAATTTACAGAAGACTTTTATGGTTTCCTTCAACTGAAACAGATATACATAGTAATAATTACTGTACTCAGAGGTTTGAGTTACAAACACTGAATGGATTGTGCATAGATCTAAATTAGTTTAGAAATTCAATTTAACCCCTCTTTTTCACAAAACGAAGTGTTATGTCTGTTTTACCCCAACTCATCATAATTTATGAAACATTACCAGCAAGAATTCAAAAATTGCTGTAGCTATATCCCCTGGAGAGCACATAGTCTTTCAAAAGATCCATTAGCCTTCAGTGATCTATTTTCCTTTATGCTCCCATCCTACTGTTACAAATAACTTTGTTAGACGCTGGTTCACAATTCCAGTTCTAAAGATTGGAATAAAAAATAACAGCAAATATTTCAGCTATCTTTATATAAATATAAAAAAAATTATATACCACATAAATATATATTATATAAATATATATATTATAAAAATACATATATATTTGCATTTGTGCCTCATATGTACTTCTCTTTCTTTACTTGTGCTAATAGAAACATCTTTCATTGCATTTAATGGCTCTTTCTAATTGATACCCTTCTAGAATCAGAATGGTCTGGGTTGGAAAGGATCTCTAAAGGCCGTCTAGTCCAACTCTCCTACAATGAGCAGGGGCATCTTCAATAGAGCAGTTTGTTCAGAGCCCCATCAAACCTGGCCCTGAATGCTCCCAGGGATGGGGCATCTACCACCTCTTTGGGCAACCTGGGCTAGTGTTTCACCACCCTCACAATAAAAAAAATTCATCCTTGTATGTAGTCTGACTCCACCCTCTTTTAGTTTAAAACCATTACCCCTTGTCCTGTTGCTACAAGTCCTATTAAAAAGTCTGGCCCCATGGTTCTTGTAAGCCCCCTTTAGGTACTGGAAGGCTGCAACAAGGTCTTCCCAGAGCCTTCTCTTCTCCAGGCTGAACAACTTCAACTTTCTCATCCTTTCCTCATAGGAGAAGTGCTCCACCTCTCTTGTCATTTATGTGACACTCCTCTGGACCTGCTCCAACGGGTCCATCTTTTGCATCATCATTTTTACAATTGAACCAAAACATCTTTTTGCCATTTCTTCATACTCAGTGGTGCACCCCAATTTCTACTTTCTTCTACTTCTTTTTTTTCCCTCAAACTTGCTCTAAGGATATTATCCCACTTCTGCCATTTTTATGTTGTTTGACCAGTCCCTAGTCTCTTCTGCTGGTCATTGCTTTCCTGCCTCCTTATCTGACCTTATTCTTGCAGGCTTTGTGAAACAGGATCAAACAAGATGACAAACCCACAAGTGTTGAAGGAAGCTCAGTGTGAGAATTTAAGGGCTGGTGTTTGTGTAGATAATGACCTGAACCAAATCCTAAACTGAAATGACCCTGGGTTTCTGATTCCAAGATATGCAGGACAGTTCAAATCCTGCAATGACAGCCCAGTGACTCAGGCCTGTCCGCACTGTATGACAGGTGCAAGGACAGATTAAATAGCAAGAGGCCGTCACATGCAGGCACACAACCTCGTTACACTCCCTGTTAATGGAAATGGGTGCTTTGTGGGTGAGACAAGCTGGGTGCACAACTGTTGCAAATTCCAGCAAGCAAGTCTGTTGGTGTAGTCCCATTTGTCTCTGCCAAAAAAAATAAAGTAGACCTAGTTGCAGACAGATTTCTCACAGTGGAAATTGTAGCAATGTTCACTGAAAATGAAAAGACTCACCTGCACTCTGTGCTACCACTTGGTCCGAGGTGAAGAGGCTGCTCCTGTCCTTGGCTCTGGCTGCTTCCTGTGCCACTGCCAGCAGACAGCACTTAACGCGTAAGCTGCCCCATCGTTCACGGTGCAGGGCAAGTCGGGTTTGTCAACAGCTAAGGCACAAAGGAGTTGGGGAAGAAAAGAACTGTTGTTGAACTCTCCAGTGAGTAATAAAGTTGGCTTGTTTAAACCTTGAAGAAGTGAGGCTTTCTGAAGCTCAGGGATCCTTGGCTTTATTTTTAATCCAGGAATAAGAGAATTGTTTGGAGCTCATGTACATGGAGAAAGTCTTCTAATTTATTGCCAAGACTTAGGCTTACATGGGTATAATCTAAAAATGTGGGCATATAGGAGAGAGAAATATTGCCTGAAAATGACAGCAAACTTGTGATACTGAAGGTGTTACATAAACTATGCTCAAAAAAAAGGCACACAGCTGCACTATATCCATATTAAAGCTGTCTAAAAGAAATTCTTGTGTGTTCCCATTTACAACTCCTTTTAGCTTTATGATTGTCTGTACCCCAGATGTTTTTCATAGAGCAACTTTTTTCATTTTTCTCCTCCCTCTATCCAGATGTGGCCAGTAAGTAATGGGGGAGCTATTTGTCTTTTCTGGTCTATACTCTGCATCACCTTTCCTTCAGTTTCCACTTTTTCGCAAAGCTTGTAAAGTATTGTGTCATATGTTCTTAATAACAGAGTGGGCTCTTCCACATCCATTTGTTTAAACCTGCCAGTGCAGTCCTTTGATATCAGGTTTGTAGAAAAAAATTCTCCAGTTTTACTCCCTGGTGTACCTGGTGGTGGCAGAAAGGTGAATTACCTCTATTTCCATTTGGCTACTGAGTCTGTCCTTAGCGAAGCACAAGTGGTCAAACGGCACAAAGGTGGCCCAGAGCCCACACACCGAGGAGGCTGAAACAAGGGGAGGATTTCCTGGCTCACTGCTGCCACTGGCCAGAAAAGCAGTATAAGACAGCTATTGCACAAGTATCTGGACCTCTATTTTTCATCCCCACCTTTGAAATTGGGGAGGGTTTGTTAGCACAGGGCAAAGAGATTTGTTACAACCAGCCTTCTCTTCCTGCTCCTTCAAACAGCCCACTGCAACATTTCCTCCAGGAGCAGGAAATGCTGCTGTACTCATAAGTGTATATTATAGAAGCATAATATTGTATCAATAAGACTTTTGCTGCATCCTTCACATTCTGCATTCTGGCAAGACTTTTAAACTAAGCAGAAATTATTTTTACAATCATGTTCTTTGTACATAAACATAATTTGATAAAAAGATTTACAGTTCTTAGAGGAAGAGAATTATTTTCAAAAAACACTGCAACTGTAGAGAACATCTGCTTTTCCTCATGCTGATATTCATAATGACTCACTGGGTAACACTGAAAGAAACTCAGTGCTGTTGCACTGTGCTAGAAATATAAAGACAGTTCTGACTTTTCAAAAGTGTCAACAGCTTTTGAATTACTATTTGGCCTCATCGACAAGAGCTGGACACTGGCTGGACTCTGAGTTGGTAGATATGATGACAAGTCTCAGATTTTAGGCATTTTAGAGAATAACTAAGTGTGCCAATCATCCTGTGCAGGTAAACTCTTACATGTGAAAGTCACCAAGTTATTATACAGAAATGCTGTGAAATGCAAACTCAGGCCTGGAGCTCTGGATTAAAAAGGTGGGGGCGGGGTACGTAGGTTATCAAACCTGCCACAGCAAAGGTTCTGTGCACTGCCCTTGTCTGCAGTTGGAAGGGATGTGTGATGGTTATGAAGCTTTTGAGAAACTGGATAGTGTTACAGGAGAGCTAATAGCCCCTAAGTAACAGTGTTTTGGGAAATTTGTACATAACTTTAGTGATTGATTTCTGCTGTGCATGTCTGCACTGCTAACATTGCCATATTTATTCCAGGGGAAGGTTATGGCTGTCTCCTGGAGCAAACTTCAGACTGAACCACAGATATCTGTGACTGGGTTCCTTTAGCAACATTTCTCCTGCTGGGTTTGATATATGAGTAGTAACTGTTGTGACACCCACAGTGGAGCGGATGAGTCTCTTAAACCCCAAAGGAGCTGCTTGAGACTGAGAGGAGGAGAGCAGAGTGCTGGACTTGTGCAGTCTTTCACATAAGTTCTGCTTGAGAGTTGAGTTGAAAGTTTTGAGGGAGATGATCTTATCTTGGCCTGTTGTATTATGACTGAGAATTTCTGAGCTTCCAAGGATATTTCCACCAAAACCAGGGCTGATGTTCTGTCTGTTGGAAAGGAAAAGTAAAGGAATGAAAAACACATTCCAATTCTCACTTATATGTGTTTGCTGTGAATTCTGTGGAACCATGCTGGTTGAAGCTAAAAACTTAAATTCTTTGCAGGTTTGATCATTTATTTCAGCCAGGCAATAATTTTCTGGCCTAAAGCAAGTGATTTTCTTTTCAGTTTCTACAGCAATAAAACCTATCACTATTTTTTAAAAAAATATGTGTTAAAAAATTATTTGACAGTAACATCCTCAAATACTAAGCTGACAGTAATTTTACTGTAGTGTGGTCATGTTTTTGTAAGCGCTGCCTTGGAAGAAATTGTATATTCCTAGATGGGACAGAAGATGATGACAAAAATGAAAATTAGGATACCACACAGGAAAAAGCAGCAAGGTCTTATCTTTGTCTTTGGATAGCGCTTCTTTTGAATCCATAGTAACTCAAGCTGTATAAAGAATACACAAATTGTTAACCTTACAAAGGCATACCCCACAGCCCTGAATTTTCTGAGGAGAGATTGAAACAAATATAGGCTTGCTGTTCTGCCTCATCAGGTGAAACACTCATCCCCTTCAGACTAGGCACAGTTTGCCCTGCTGTTCTCCAGTGCTGAGCATTTGTGCCCACATGAATATATCACAAGGTGATAAAATACTGAATGGGGTATTTTGTCATTTAGTTGAGTGTTTCATCACTGTGAGCTGGGCCCAGGCTTGTCCTACTTGAACTGAGTGCTAACGCATTGTCAGCAGTGATTTCTGTGTCTTAAATAGTTATAGTATATTACAGTATAGCATAGTATAGTATAGCAATAGTTTCTATGGGTATGTCTTTGGATTATACCAGATTCTTCAAGTGGAAACAATTACATTCATAGTCAGTGAAGACGAAAAGGAAAGATAAAAATATATAAGTAGTAAGAGTAAATGAGTGGGTTTGGGAGTTGATAGCAAATAAGGAATATGTAATAGCACATCCTGTAGAACTGAGATCATGGGGATGCACTGTACCAGAGTTTTACCATGTCCTTCCAACAGAGGAAGACAACTTGCTTTCAGGATTGTGTTTACAAATAATTGTAAGAGAAAGTGCTAAAATTTCTTTCTTTTTTTTTCATCTTGCTGAATTGAACAGCATATTACATGGTATCTTGTATATAAAGGAAAATTTTAAAAATGGAAATTAAAAATCAACAGTTTTGTGCACCCTACATCCTCTAAGGAAGTCTGAGTGGACTGCTGGTTTACCAGAGACACCTTTTCCATTGTAGACAAATCTGATTACTGCTTTTCTGCCTCATCTGTAAACCAGAGATGGTATTTCTTCACATTTTAGATACCTCAAAGCTAAACCAACAAATGTTTGTAATTTGCTTTGTGATTCTGGATCACATAATTTTCTGGTACTTTTCTGGTTACATACTAGGTACTGGTTACGTACTAGGACTTATGTGAATCATGATTTCCCAGAAAGGCTTTATCTTCTGTCAAAGACCATAAGAAATTTAGGGCTAGGAAAAGGTACCTTTCTGAAAAGTGTACTATATATTTAACAATTGTATCCCTTCTAAATATTTCCTTGTGTTTTATCTTCAGGTTGTTAACATCCTGCAGCAAGTCATCACTTCAGCCTAAAGGTTTGTGGAAGAAATAAACTCTACATGAAAACTGGATGTAATTAAGTCTTACATTCAGGACCCTGATGAGAGATACACAGGGAGAAGTAGAAGATGGTGAATTTCACAGAGAATGTGACTGAGAAGTGCAATATTAATCATGATATCCACCAGGCATTATCCCCTGTGGTGTACATATTTGTGTTTATATTAGGCTTGCCAGCTAACTGCCTGTCACTGTACTATGGGTATTTACAGATCAAAGCTAAAAATGAATTAGGTATCTACCTCTGCAATTTGACTATAGCAGACCTGCTGTACATATTTTCTTTGCCTTTTTGGCTTCAGTATGCTTTACAGCATGACAACTGGACCTACGATGAGCTGCTGTGTAAAATCTGTGGCATAATCCTGTATGAGAATATCTACATCAGTGTGGGCTTCCTGTGCTGCATCTCCATCGACCGCTATCTGGCCGTAGTGCACCCGTTTCGGTTTCAGCACTTTCGGACCATGAAGGCTGCTGCCATTGTGAGCATTGTTATCTGGGCCAAAGAAATAATGACGTGCTGCTTTGTCTTCACACACGGGGAGATCAGTATGGATGCTGAGAGCCACTTGGTGTGCTTTGAGCACTACCCCATCAAGAAATGGGAGCACAATGTCAATTACTACCGCTTCTCTGCTGGCTTCCTTTTCCCCTTGTTTCTGCTGACCTTCTCCTACTGTGGGATTTTACGAGTTGTCCACAAGAGTCCTGGCACTCAAAAGAAGAAGAAAATCCAAATTAAAAGACTGGTTTCAAGCACTGTTTTCATATTTTTAGTTTGCTTCGGACCATACCACATCCTACTTGTAGTTCGTAGCTTGTTGGAGAACAACTGCTCATTTGCTGAGAAAATATTTAATGTTTACCACATTTCTCTGCTGTTAACTACTTTTAACTGCGTTGCTGACCCAGTATTGTACTGTTTTTCCAGTGAAAGCACTTATCAGAACTTTGTCAAGATGAGAGACTCTTGTCTAATGTGTTTAGGGCGTCTGAGTCCTGAGACGAAGGAATCCTATCCACTGAACACTACTGAAACTCCCAACAGAACACAGCATGAGCAACATCCAGGGTTATTACAAATACCACTTGATAGTGCTGGAATGAAGGACTGCTCCACAACTAATGCAGACAGCCTATAGCATCAATCAAAAAAGGGCACTAATCTTAAATCTACAGCTATGGCCTTGTTTGTGTATCTGTCTCTATTATTCGTGTATTACATCAGTGTGACCTCCCAAAGGCTTACGAGCAATGCTGTACAATGAAGTTATTTCCTGAGGTGTTTGGACCCTGGCAATAGTGATGAAAGCATGTGCCAAGTCAGTTCAGTTATAATCATGTATCTGTTGTTGTTGTTGTGCTGCCACTTAAAACCTGTTTTCTTGATGGCTGCATTGACTGGAGTTAGTCAATATTCATGGTGTGTCTTTCTGATGAATTAATCTTTAACTGCTCTTTGCCCCTGTAGCATCTAGAGAAAATGATTCTCTACAAGCTGCCACCATCTGTTGAAAAGGGCAGAGAGAAAAAAAATTAAATGTCCCCATATATGCTTTTAAAAAGAAAAAGAATCCCAACAAAACTCTTCTGGAACATCTCTGTAACTCTCTAAAATAACTTCTCCTTCTGCCAGTTTCAAAGCCTGCAGAGACCATGCCAGAACGAGCCTCCTAAAACAATCAGTCTAATAGTGCGAGATGTTATGGGAGAACATGCACAAGGAATTCAGCACCTGCTGAGACCTTCAGGCTGTTATTTGACTGTTGAATCTCAGACTGTTAAACCTCATCAAAAGGCTCCTAGAGACTTCCAGAAGCATCAGACTCTGAGCTCCAATGGGTGTCAATAGGTTGGTTTGTTGACTTGGAAGAGAATAAGAGGTTGGTAGTATGTGAGGCACTTTGATCCCATGTGCTTCTCTGAGTCACTGTGTTCCAGGACTTCAATTTACATCTAAATTCTATTATACCTTGCTAAGGTTTTAATTATTTTCTTTGCAATTTGTCTATCTTGTGCAGCACAGACCCTGCAGGCAGTTAAATAACAATGCATTTGTGTATCAGGGAAACTGTTGAATGAATTCTGTTTAAACCCTGTTTTTGCCCACAGAGAATATAGTTTAGGGTTCGATCATTGTTCAGTAAATACAGTATAAGAAATATGATGTATGAATGATCTGTGTCCTGGTTTAGGAAGAAACAAAATACAGGAGTAAGTGGAGAATAATGGCTTTTAAAGATGTGGGAGTTGTGCTCTATAGTATTGTTTCTACCACCACCTCCTCTCTAGGTTTTTTAGGGATTCTTTTTACACTAATGAATCCTGTGATTCTTCTTTGGATCTGCTCATCACACCCTCTTGGATCTGTAGCTGTTATACTATGAATATTGCCTTGTTCTTTTGTTTTTCTGGTTTCAGACCTTCCTTGAAACACCTCTCTCTCTCTGCAACCAGGAGCTGATAATTACCAGCAGTACAATCAGTTTTGTTTCTTTGGTTTGCCTTTAAGTCAGAAGATTGTCTAGACAGATGGTCTACTCCTGCTATCTAAAGTATGTCATTGTAATACAGCCTTGCTTGTCATCAGATTCCAAAAGGAATATATTCTAACAGTTTTCTGGAAACCACCTTGAGAGTGCAATATTGGATATAATTAGTGGATGTGTTTAATAGAGAATGTTTTTATAATTTCCTTTTTATATTTTTTCACTCGATGTTTGAAATAACTATCTTTTAGCTTTGGCCCCCAGTTTCTGTTTGTAAGACTACAGATACTCTCCTCCCTCCTCTTGCAGAAAGGATTCATGTCCCCAATCCCAAGAGGGGATTAGGTTTGCTTAGGTTAACATTTGGTTTGTTTAATTATTTTACATTTCTTTATACTTTGACCACTCAGCTGGATTAATTACCTTACATCTGCATTTTTTTCTCCTGACTATTAGCACTGTTTAGTTTTATTTTCTCCTAATCTTTCATCTCATCTGCTGTCTGTTTCAAGGGGGTCATAAGGCAGGGACTCCCTCCCTGTACTGCTGAGCTTGTACATTGTTAAGTGCCAAGCCAACTCCTTGGACTCCCACGACCTGTCAGGCTGCAAGACACACACATGGTTTTTTCTAGGATTAAATATTTGTTGTCGTGTTTATGCGTTGCTTCTTTACAGTTGCCCATGCTGTTTAAATTAGACAACTGGAACGCAGAGCATGCTGTACTACATGGAATTGTCATCTGAGCGATTAAGGCTTACTCGAGTTGGTACTTTGATGTGGTCAGCTTTGGTCAGCTGCTGCAGTTTAAAATCAGATGGAAACTTGTGTAATGCGGCCCAGCATTCTGCCACAGCTGTCAGCACTTAACCTGCTAACCTGCAACAGGGGGGAGGGATTTTTTTCTTCTTTTTTTCCTTGAAGCCAATATTTTATCAATTCCTTCTCTATTGTAACTGTTCAACTTAGGCTGCAGAACTGTAACTGATATAGCAGGAAGGTAACTCCCCCTCAGAGCTTTTCCTTCCCTTTCAGTCAAAGCACAGTCACTCAAGGGTCCTGCTAAGATTGCTAGAGACATTCTACATATGCTATTTCAGTAAATACAGTGCTTGGGACTGCACATGAGAAGCGATTTTAAAAGCATGCACTGGAGAAAAAGAGAAATAAATTATTATGTATTTCTTAATGAAATCTGACTGTTAAGACTTGTATTTTGGGTGAAAAAAGAGCAAAATCTTACTAAATGGAATTTTTTTACAAAACTTAGTGCTTGGAAAGAATAATACACATTGCACCATTTGGTGTAATATGTCAGTAGCACACAGAGAATAAAATCAGCAGCTTCTTTAAAAATGATGCCAGTTTAATTTTGTGGGTTCTGTGCAGCGGTGAATATATGCCGTTCTGCAGGGTTACTGGCTTTGGTAGAAAGTTCAAGCATTAATGTGAAATATTTTACTTAATACTGAGAGTTTGGAGACTTCTAAAGGAGATATTTTCTAATTGTGAAACTTCAAAGATACTTTGCTAGAACATCCTTCAAGAAGGTTTTACATAAAATGAATCTAAAAAAAAAAAAAAACCCACATTGGGATCTTTGGTGAATCTGAATGTCTAGTAGCAAGTCTGGCATTAAAATATCTTTCTGCCATGTGTTCAACTATTCAATGTTTTTAAAGGCTCTGTGTTCTCAGGGACTTTGGGAGATTAATGTTCAAAATATGCTAGTGTTTGTGGTATGAAGTTATTTTTCTCATTCTCAAAAAGTTAAGTCGTTTACCTTGCATCGAAGAAGGAAAATAAAACTCACCTGCCAGGAAGGAAATGAGACATAAGGTGTTGCTGGCTGCTGGAAGTCCAACTAAATGCAACTTCCATTTTACAACAGGTAAAGCATCAGTGCTCTAGAGGTGCAGTGTCAAACATACCCTGTCCTCTCTGCTGTAAGGGCTGACAGCCAGCAGAACTTCAGTCCTGACACTCATCTGGAGTTAAGGTAAAATCACAGTTTTAAATGATAAGTCAGGCAGAATTCACAACCATTTGTTATGTACTGCTTGTACTGCTTTGGTGTTAGTAATCCTACGGGATAGAAATTAATGTTACTTCACTTGGTCTTGTCAGGAGCTGAATTTATATAACAGGAATTAATATAAATGTTAATTTACATAATGTTATTTTATACTGAATGTGAATGTTTATTCATTTCTAATAATACTTTAATTTCTAATAATCAATTTTAATCATTATTTATGTATTCAATTAATTCATTCTTAACAACAGGATACGCTGAAATGCCTACAACTTTTATTTATTACCCCGAAAGTGGCAAAATACTAATATGACAGAGGTCAGTGGCATAGCATACCCTTTACATGGAAGCACTGCCCTTATTTTCATTAGCTCAGTTGAAATTTTCTTCTTATGTCCTCACAGTTCTACAGACTATCCCCCACCATGAGAAGACAGTGTTAGAGGGGCTACAGGAAGTGTGCAATGGAGCTTTCACTACTGTAACACTTACTGCAGTTTTGTTTTGAATCTCCCCTCTCTACTGTAGTTGTTTTCCTCACCACAAGTATTTTTAAATCCAAGTTGCTACGAGAGTTACTTCCTGTTGCAGTTATGAGGTTAGTAAAACCAGAACCACCGTGCAATAATATTTCATTGTAATTGCATGCTTTCTTTGTAAAAACCAGATCACCTCTTTTTATATAGTATCATTTAATATTCATTCTCCACTATAAAATTACATAAAAGACAGGTAGACCAAGTCACTGTGATGATATATCATCTTCTTGTTTCACAGAGATGTTGTAAGGGAAGGCTGTGTGTGGTCAAGACACCAGAGATAAAAAGTCATCTTTTTCTGATCTTTTACACCTTGTGAGAGCCTTAAGAATAAGGAAATGACATGGGACAACTCTTGATGCAGAAATCATTAGGGGCAGTCAATGCTGTGCTTCTTGCAGCAGCTTTTCAATCATGAGCGAATGGGTGTTGTAGAAGGGCAGCCCATCCACTTCCATCTCTAGACTGGCAGTTTTGCCACTGCGGACCCCGAGCTGCACAAGTGTTTTCAGAAGCTTTTCTTCCTTAAAAAACAAAGAAACAGAGTATAATTACAATTCTGAATCAGACAAGAGCAGTCATAAAGATCTTTGTTTTAATTCTGGGAGAGACTGACCGTATGTACGATATCTTCAATATAAATATGGTATCTTCTGTATTTATTTTGCCATCAGCTTGCAAATACTATCTTGTCCCAAAGAATATGTTTAGCATCTGGAATACAGCAAGTGTCCAAAGGCTTATATTCTTGACTGTTATTTAATTACTGAATATTATTGTTCTCCACACTCCCTCAAACAGAACATTAATGTCAATTCAGAAACATGAATAATTTTTTTGCCTGGTTTCAAGTTCCTATATTGCACAAATCAGAATCAGAGGAACCTCCACCCAAAGTATCTCAAAAATCCATCTGTGGTTTCCCTAGCAAGGCAGCTGGTTGCAGCTGCATTTTTAAAGAAAAAGAACAGAAGGGAAAAAGGATGCACCAGGGATAAAGGTTACAGAGAGCACCTGGATGGGCTGCACACTTACTTCCCTTTCCTGCAGCTTCTCTGATCTTGCTGTGCCTTCTGCCCCCTCTTCCCTCTTTACTATTGATATTATGAGAATTCTGGTTGCTTAGGGAAGGAGTGGGGAGAAAAAAACCTCAGAAATAGTGCTTTCTTGGCATGGTCTTTAGTAGTGTGTACTCTGTTTAGAACTACAGTTACTTTCTTGCTTAACTAATATAAGCAGATAACAAAGCATGTTCCAAGTTGAACTGTAAAAGTACACAGAGGGAACAAAATACTTGCATGTGAGCTTTGGGCCAGCTAGCATTGTGGGATGAAGAGATGGGATAAAATGAGCTCTTAGAAAAACAATAGGAACAGCGAAATTCGAGGACCTTGTTTCAAGTGGATGTATGTCTGACTCCTCTGCTTTTCATTTGTCACGAAAAACACATGGTAAAATTATTTCTTTTTTTTTTTTTTTTACATTTACTACAGTGAGAATTTATTTCTTGAATTCTGTTAAAAAAAAAAAAGAAAACTAAAAACCTAGTCACTTAGCTTCCCCTGTGCCAACCCTGTGATAAGTTAAATAAGACCTTGAAACATTCACCTACCTATCTTTTCTTCCCTTTCTTGGCTAGGAATGTCCTTTCTGGTCTTTTGTCTACTGTGCCATTCCATTTGCATGGAAATTGCTACTGGAACAGTCCTACCTATTGTGCTTGACAAAGAGTTCTCTAGGTTTTAACACTTCTTGTTTGACATTCCTACACAATAGCCTCTAGCAAAGTTCTTTAGCTCCTGGACACAAATGAACAATGAAATAGAAATTATAAAAGTAAAATATCTAATTTTCTCTTATCAAATGTTAGGACTTTTTCTAGGAAGACTTCCAAACCACAAAGAATACAATAGCTGTAGATCTGAATTTAGACACCATATAGGTGTACTTTACATAATACAGTATATGACCAAAATATAATCACTTCTGAAAGAAACAATGCATGCCCTGCATGGTCAATTAGCACAGAATGCAGTTTAATTTTGTAACCTGCTTTCTGAATGCACTTCTAAAGATCTGCCTTTTATTTCCTGGTAAAACATCCTAGTTCTTAACTGCAACAAAATTAAATGAGGCTCTGGTTTTGTACTAAAGTAAAAATATGCACAGTTACATGGTGTCAGTCTTGACACCAGGTAACAAGACAGCATGACACATCTATTTAAGGAAATTATCTGGATACATTAGTAGCATAAGATTTGCTACTTTGTAATTTATAAAAATAGAAATACACAGCAGTTTATGTCACATGAATGATTGTATATATGAAAGCAAATATATACAACTGATCTTTCTGCAGGTTTCTCTTAGCACTGAGTGTATCTGTATGCAAAAGGGCAAAATAGATCCCTCATGTCACCAGACAGACACCTAAATTGGATATGCAAAATGTAATTTCTAATATGAATTATTTCTGCTACCTATGTACATGTCAGAGCTCTCTGCTCTGCTTACATGAGGTAAAAAAAGTTTGTTTGCTTAATTGTACATAACCATGCCTGGTAAACCATAGTCTGTCATCAAATGCTACTGTTTCCATTTGTAATAAGCAAATATAATGTACAGCATGCTTCCTTGGCTGTACAGTGCTGCAATTTGACCATAGTTCTCTCTTTAGTAAATGATTATGTTGGAAGTGGGGTAACTAGGAAAAAAAATCAAATTAATAGAAAAATATCTTGTTAATTTGTGCTTTATTCAAGGGGAAAACCTTCCTTATGAACAACAAAGCTAATAAAACATACTAAAAATAGGTCACACCTTTATATATTTATAATATAATTAATATCCTTATAGCTCATAATTTAAAAAATACTATACAGTTAATATGTTAGTATTAATAAAGGGTTCAGTAAAAGAATAAATGCTTGATATATTAGCCTCGTTGTGAGATGCAATGAAATGCAGAGTTGACTGTAGGATGTTTAGCATTAGCTACATTTGGATGTGCACGAATAAATTTCATTACAGTCACTTTGGTATAAAAGTACTACAAACACTTGAAACACCAAGCCAATACCATAATCAAATTATTAGGTAAGCAAAGGTAAAGGTAAGGCAAGATTGTTTAAGTCCAGTTGTTTCTTGCTCCTCCAGTTATTCAACAAGGAGCAGATGCTTTGCAGTATCTCTCCCCAAAATGTGTGTAAAGACTAATCCATGAACTCTGAACAATCTTAGTTTGCTGTTCAGTGGGAAGGGAGAGCTCCGCAGTTCTGGGTTTTGGCACTGCAATCCTGGCACTGCTCAAACACCAGACTGCAGAGAAACAATGTTGGTGTTTCAGGGGAAGTCTTCACTTAGTAATTATGATCTACAGCATTCATGGAAGGAGTGCCATTTTTTGAAGAAAAATAAAGCACATTATAAGAAAGTTGTCTGGTGCTTAGGCACTCCTTCAAATGTCCTCTTTCCAATTACAAACACAAATATAAACACCGAAATGGATCTGTGTGGTGGTGCTCTTCATCTCACCAGGGTAATTATTATAGCATTAAATGAAGCTGAATTTTGCAGAAAGTAGCCACATAAATATAAATGGTCTGATTTTTTTATACTAATGGAGTATGTGAATACTAATGTATTCAATCTTTTGCACTGTTCACTGTTGTGTGATTTATAATTAAAGATATCATATTTTCTTGTCAGACATTTTGTCATTTTCTCTCCTCCACAAAACTGTTTCCATTAATTTTATCTCAGTAGATTTTAGCATTGCACTTTCACTAGCCCATTATTGGATCATTAATATTCCCAGCTGTATAGCTTAGTAAAACAAAAACAAGAAGGATTTCCTGTACACAATATGACATTTAATTACAGTATCTCATTACCAGAAATTTTGATCATAGTAATTTTAGGATGCATTAATTTAAAGGTCAAGAAACAGTAGATGCAACTGGAAAAAACATTGAAAACTGAAAAGTAATGAATCTATTTTATAAAAAGACTGTGCTGAAAAGGGCCATATAAGCTTTGTTAACTATATGGCTATGCCTAATGTTGGGATCAATTTCAGTTTTATGACCTTTAGATGAAAAACTTAGATAGCAAGAATTTAAAAAAATAAGTGATACCTACTCTAAAATACTTAAAAGGTGCTTTGTTGGAATTTCATCCAGAATGTGCTGTCACCTCAAGAGAAATACTTCATTGTTTTGGGCAGTATCTATGGTAGATTTATTGCATTTTGCTTAGCATTCTTGGAGGTCACAAACTTAATGGTTTTGTCCAAATCTCTGTAGAGGAACCCTGCCAATAAAGATGAATTCTGAAGTTCCTAAGTTGTTGCAAATATGTGGAACAAACTTAATTTAATCATTAAGTGTGTGTGTATATATATAGACAGAATCTTTTTTTTAACCACTGCCAAGTTAAAAATAGAGGCACGTGCTTAGCAGGATGAGCACAGATCACAGTCATTTCTCACCCCTCTCAGTTATTTTACTTTTTCTCAGTCTGAAACCTTTGCATTCCCAGAATATCACACTGTATAGAGCTGCATTAGTCAAAACACATTTAAAAATATTCATGTACAAGTTTTTCTCCAACTTTAATTTAGAAACATTCAAAACTAATTGTAGAAAGGTTCTAGCAAAATAGAAAAGGTGGAAAGTCCAGAAGTAAGGTACAAAAATCAGAAGTATGGAGTGGCTACTGCATAAGAACTGTGACTTGATTTTGGAAGCAGACATCTAAAGGACACTACAGCAGAGAGTTATAAAATCATGAACAATGCTAAGGAAGGAAACAGGGAATTTTAATCAATGTATCCCAATACAAGGATTTCTTACATTGTCCATAAAATTGTAGCACTGTCTTCTGCTTGAAGTTACAAGACATGAAGACATTCATCTTTGAGGATTTTTATTCACGATCTGTCTTGAATCCTTTGTGGAACAGCCTAAGTACAGTGTGGCTGCTCCTTCACAAGGGATTCCCCACAGTCCCCAAAGACCTTGTGAAGGCAGGCATAGAGTGGGACCAGGCAGGATTTAGCAGCTGGTGGCCACTTCCACCTCCTGTCAGGAGCAGGTCACAGCTCGGGGCGCACAGGAATTACCTTGGTGACGGAGGGAAGTGCCGGCAGCCAGAGCCCCTTCTGCAGCGCCTGCGGAAAGCCAACAGCTCTCCGCAGGTAGCGATCATGCATCTCGCAGCAGCGCAGAATGTACAGGGCACAGGCAATGGCGTAGCCACCCCAGTTAGAGACCCCTGCAAAGAGAGTCACTGTGAAACCAAACTGCAAAAAAATGGCTGTTCTGTGCCCAGAGTGTGTCAGAGATACCTGGCTTAGGAACAGATAAACCTGAGCCCAAGAACAATATGGACCATCCAGTTCACAAATTGGTCCTTGCTGAGCACCTCTCTCTCACTGTGAATTTTATTTCATGCTGCTGTAGAAGAGAATTTTAACTATAACATTCAACATTTCTTGAACAGTGAGAATGTACATTTGTCCTTGAGTGGATGTTGAAAGAACCTATCTCTTTGTAAAGGAGCAATATGACTAATTTATGCCTGACAGGGGCACACTCACAGAAGGTTTATCCATTATACAGAGGTTTATCCATTTTAATTCTCACACAGATCACTTCTGCAGTCTTCCTTGTCAATTTTTGTTATTGAGTAACCTGGTGCAGTGAAAGGTCTCCTACCCATGGCAGGGGGAGTAGGAACTAGATGATCTTAAAGGTCCCTTCCAACCCAAGCCATTCTAGGATTCTATGGTTCTATGCTTTTATATAATGCGTGATTTTTCAAGAATACTCAGGATTTGCCCAACTATTTCCAATTAAATGCACTTTGTTCATGGAACATTCTCAATTTTCAGTCAGTTCTTCTGAAGCCACAGGTGCTTAACTCTTCAGAAAATGTGTGTAACGCAGAGAGAGATTGGTTTGCCAGGGATGACTTGGACATGGTCAATACAAATTACTTGGAAAGACAAATGTTTCCTTGTCAGTTCTATTCTCAAACATCAGCTACTCTCCCACCCCACCAAAAATCCCTTACCAGCTACAACAGTAAAATCAGCTTCAACATCACAAGCTATAACATCTCCATTTTTTATGTGCTTCTTGACAGCATCTTTTACTTTGCCCATTCCTAATTCATTTCCTCCATCTCCAACACCTTTATGAAAGAGGAAAAGACAAAATTAGTAGGAACACAGCACATAACTGACAATCCCTTTAGAAAGTGTCTTCCCCACAGTTGTTGTGATAGTTCATAGCTCCATATGAGATCATTTGTACGTTTTCATCCACAGTGCCTAAAACCAGAAGTCTGTGAATGAAATAGCTGAAAGCATCAGCTACTACATGCCAACCTGTAAGTTCATATGTGCAATATACACTGTACATTGTATGCATGCAAAAGAAATCAAAATCATCAAGTGGTTGTGAACTGCAGACAGAATTAAGACAGTAAACTTATGCAAGGTCTTGCATGAGCACTCTACGTAATGTGTTATCATAAGTACATCAGCACAAATAGAGAAAGAAGATAGAAAATTAAACCAAAATAAACCTGAGAAATTAGCTGACAATTCTACCGTAAAGCAAGCACAGAAAACTTTGGCTTGTTACAAGCTTTAATTAAAAAAGAGAAGAGAAATAAAAATTATTGCAGAAAGACAAGCAAAAATATATGTAAGAACCTGGGCAGAAGTAGGCCTGAATGCACTGCCCATGTTTGATAGAGATCATTAACGTGCCACAGTACACAAAGAGCTCGGTGCTGTATACTATTACTGTTTTAATTTTCCATAGTCACTTACCAAAAAACTAGATGCCCTTTATTTTTTTAAACCTTCTTTTATACTGGATATGGGGCCTTGTTTTTTGTTGCACAAATAGAAACACTGTGTATTCGTCTTAGCGATTTTAGTGAAATCTGTGGGATCTACATAATTTCAGGAAAATTCTGGGCAACTCTATGTGTGGGACATAAAGTTGTCAGATGTCATTTAGAGATCTGGAGATGAGGGTAACACATAAAATAGCAGTTTACATAAAAGCTGGATAGTACCTCTAGTCTTTTACCAATATATTAAAAAACATACTAAAAAATTCCATCTATTTAGTTGGAAATTAAAATTTCTCTTTCATCTGTTAGTCTGAATGGCATCTTCTTAAGTTCGAAGATTTTACAGGAAAAATCCAAGTCAATGTCTGTGAAACAGAACAGTGAAGAGCTCCAAGTCCTCACTGTGATGTATCAGATTTGAATTTGAAATTTGACTGTGCTCTAATGCATAGCATGTGTTACAGGAGAGAAATTACAATATTTATAATTTACACTTCAAGCCCTGAAAACTGTTAAATTTAACACTTTTTGTAACTGCATAAATATCTCATGTGTCTGTAGCAAATTTCTTCTTTAAGTGAAATGGAAAGTTATTTCTCAGCAGCAATTTTTTATTTGATTCCTTAAGTCTATACAGTCAAGTAGGGCATAACTGAGTGACACACAGCTTACATAAAAGGATTTGCCATACTCTTTTTTATCTGCTTTAATAATCTGTTCACATTTATTTCACTGTTGGGAGTTAATGGTG
>VZRL01005946.1:93-16033 GCA_013397895.1 Origma solitaria
TTTATTTTATTTTATTTTATTCTATTCTATTCTATTCTATTCTATTCTATTCTATTCTATTCTATTTTATTTTATTCTATTTTATTCTATTTTATTTTCATTCTCTGGGTTAAGATAGGCCTAGTTATGCAAATGCTGTCTGTCCAGAGCTTTGTGGCTGATGGTGAAAACATCACTTGTGAGCTGCTGCTGTTCTGATGAAATTCTCTGCCATGGATTCCTGGATTGGTGCAAATCCAAGGGGATCAGAGGGATGGAGCAGCTCTGCTGGGAATAAAGGCTGAGAGCTGGGATTGTTCACCTGGAGAGGAGAAGCTTTGGGGTGAGCTCAGTGTGACCTTCAGTGCCTGAAGGAGCTGCAGGAAAGATGGAGAGAGACTATTGACAAGGGATGGAGGGACAGGACACAGGGAATGGCTTCAAACTGAAATAGAGCAGGTTTAGATTGGATATTGGGAAGGAATCCTTCCCTGTGAGGGTGGGCAGGCCCTGGCACAGGTGCCCAGAGCAGCTGTGGCTGCCCCTGGATCCCTGGCAGTGTCCCAGGCCAGGCTGGACAGGGCTTGGAGCAGCCTGGGACAGTGGGAGGTGTCCCTGCCATGGCAGGGGTGAAATGAGGTGATCTTTAAGGTCCCTTCCAACCCAAACCTTTCTGGGATTCTGTGACAATATTTTGAAATGTCAGGGCCTCCCACCCCGTGGATGCGCTCTCCAGAGAGGCCTCTGTTTCCCCTAAGAACAGAAAGTTTTTCTCTGCATTTATCCTACATTTAAAGCAGATTTTGGAGCTTTTGTTGCTCCTGGTGTGTCCCTGAGCTTGTGTCCATCGTGTTCCTAGTGTCCATGGTGTCCATCGTGTCCATCATGCCCCCAGTGGGGCAGGTGGACAGAATCCTCTGGAATTTGTCATCCTGTGTGTCACCAACCAAGGACTGGCTTTTGCTGCTGTCAAAGCTGCTCAGTGGGGATTAGAAACCCCAAATTGGGGTGGTTTCCATCACAAAAGAGATGCTGAGGCCTCTCTCAGTGGCAGTGCTGTCTTCAGACCTTCCTTGCAAAGGGTCTGCTCAGGAGCGAGGTGGGGACACACCGAGAGCTCCCTGTGCAAATCCCTTGGGAATCTCTGGATAAAGGGAGGCCAGCTGAGCTCAGAGGGAAAAAAAATGATCCAGCACTGCATCCAAGCATGAATTCTATCCTTCTCTATGTATCTGTGGAAAGTTGGTGGTCAGGCCTTCACTTGTGGGGTGACAGCTGGATGGGACCTCCCTTTGGGATGCTGGTGACTCCAAACAGCCCATCCCTGTCCCCTGTGACTGCCCTGCCACCACCCTCTGTCCCCATGCTTCCTGGAAAGCCAGGACGTGGCTGTGGGAGCGGGCAGGGAAGATTTACAGCTCGTAATGCTGAGTGCAGCACCCTGCTCCACTCGGAAAAACTGGTTTGCCCTTTTCCAGAGCTGCCTGCGGAGCTTTCGGGGTCACGGCGGTTCAGCTGCACCAGCTCACAGGTGGAATTCGCTCCGTGGTGAGAACCAGCAGGAATTACAGGACATGGATCAGTGGGAGATCCACGGGAGCCAGAGTGGGAAACTGCACAGAGTGGGCTGGTGATGGATAGAGAGGCTGAAGGCTGTCAGGAATGGGGGAAATGGTGTCACAGTGTGGGGGAAGAGAGCCGTGGGGCCATTCCAGGCCTGCATTTCCAGTGGGATGCAATGCTGGTGGTGCTGAGCCTGTGGGTAGTGGCTGATGTGGGAAAACACCCCAGAAATGATTGGGATTTGCAGGTTTGGGCTGTAAATCCAGAGGTTTCTGGTGTGGGTGTGCAGGTCTGGTCATGAATATCAACCTGAGTTTGTCGCCTACAGCTGACACACACACACGGTGACATTGCCTTGGCATTGTTTAATGCCAACACACACTAATGTCATATTCTGATTCTAATTAATGACTTCTAATTCCGATCTAATCCAAAAAACTCTGCCAGGATGGGTTTTTTTTTTTTGCATGGTCTTTCTGCTCGTTCTTTTAATGCCAAAACCCACTGGATATTGCCCAAACCCATTTGAAATTAAAAAACATTTAAAAAATTCTGCTTCATCACTGCATAACTTAATCTCCAGAATCTACAGAAGTTTCTCCTTTAAAGATGTGAAGGAATTTGTTCCTGACTTTTCCAAAGCACTTTGTCCACAGACACGCAAGTGGGAACGTGGCAGTGAAGTGTTCTGGGTCTGTTCCCAGCAGTGACCCCACTCTTAAGCAATCCATCCCCAAGCATTCTCCTGATCTGCTTTTCCCGCCTGGACAGGGTGTTGATGAGGCAGGAGGCTGCGATGATGAATTGATGGAGGTTTCCCTGTGGAATCACACCACGCCATGGCAGATTCCTGATGTCAGGAGGCTGTGCAAAAGCCTGGAATCCCAGAAAACACAGCCAGATCCTGCTGGCCTGCCCTGACAGCAGCAAACAAACACGAACGCCTAGGATAATGCCTGGAAAAGCATTACCCTGGGCATGGTGCTGTGCTCCTGCTCTTTTCCTGCTGGGATTGGAGCTGTGCCGAGCTGGCAGCGCTTCCCCGCGTGGTTCAGAGCTTCAAAGCCTGCTGGTATTTCCTTTGAGTCATCTGGGTGAAGAGGCTGATAAGGCTGGGCCCAGGCTCGGGGAGGTGTCAGAGCCTCTCTGTGCCTGCCTGGAGCTGCAGAGCCCTCCAGGGACATTCCAGCACTGCATTTTGGCTCTCCTGGCTACAGAGTGTGATGGCTCCTGTCAGGAAAAGCTCCCCAGAAAAGGTCAAGTCAACAGGAACCACTTGAAGAACAGATTTCATATCATGGATGAGGGTTAGGATATTCCAAACCCCCTATCCCAAAGTTTTGAAAACTTCTTCAAGTCCCTGTGATGTTTCCTGCTTCCAGATAGGTCTGATGCACATTTCTGACCCTCTTAAGGTCTGGGAGCACTTTAAGGACTTTCTAAGACAATTTAGTTCTCCCTGTCTGACCAAGTCAAAGTGAGTGTACAAAATACATAGATAAACTTTGGAGTTGCACCCCTGTGCTGGATTGTGCTCTGGTTTTGGTGGAATTCCACCATTTTTTCATTGGGGAAAAAACTCAGGGCTCTGATAAATGTAGCAGGGATGGAGCCAGGGCTTTGCATTAAAAGAGAATCTCTTGTTCAAAGAGCTGCAGGGAAGCTGGAGGAGTGACAGCTTCCACAGGGCTCATGTAAAAAGCTGCATGGGGTCATTTCCACCACTCACTTCCAACTTTCCCTGTGATTCCCTGAAGTTCTTCCAAGACAAACAAATCCCTGTTTGCCGAGGCTTTCCCAATCCTCCCTCTGACACCAGAACTCTTTAGGAGACACAAATTCCCTGAAGCTCTTTGCAGCAACTGCTGCCTAATGACTGCTGCTCGTCCTCCCTTCTAGATGACTCCAAGGTGCAGGAGATCCTTCCCATCCTATCCAGTTGGCTTCGCTTTGGATGAAGTTGAAGAAAGATGGAAAACCCAGCAAAGCTCTCGTGTGCTGCTGAGGAGCTCTGCTTGTCATGAAAGGTGCCAGGCTGCTGCCAAATTCCAGAGTTTTATTTCCTGGAAAACCAAGGGAAGCAACAGGGCAGAGCTGCAGCTGGAAGAGGTTGGAGTGGGATGTAATTTCCTCACTGCTCCAGGTCGTGTGGCAGAGGGAAAAACTATCCAGGGCACACACAGAGCATCTGAAAAATGGGAATGGGAGGCTCTGCCCTGCTGCTGATTTCCTGTGTGTCCCTGGGCATAGTCTTCCCATATTTCCTCTTCTCTTGGATTAAAAAAAATTGTATTGATTCTGTTCCTCTGCTTCTGCAGGCAGCAGTAAGAACGAGGACCTTGAGAGGTCTTTGGTCTTCTAAGTCCTGTAGATGGATAGAAATTCAAATTCGCATGTCAAACACTGAACCTGGTGCCAAGCAAAGGGATAGAGCTGGGAGAGGTCATCACGAAATTATGTCTCACTCTGGATTGTGCCAGAAATTCCCTTTGGTTTTCTTTCCGCAGCGAGAGGCTCTGTTTACGTCAGAAAGAATCTTCAGCCTTTCTGCACCAGGCTGGGAAGCTCACAAAAATCCTGGGATGAGGCTGATACTGTCCGGTGTCCAAACGTGCTGTACAAATCCCGGAGTTTTATGCACGTTTCAAGCGTCTCCAGATGAATTTAAGATGTTCAGGATCGAGGAGACGTGGAGAAAGGGGAATAAACCAGGGATGATCTCCTGGAATATCAGTGGAACATCCACTCTGCATGAGGAGTTCTAATTCCATTTGTATTCCCAGGTGGCACCAGCAAATGAGAGAGAAAAATCTCCAGAAGCTCCTTGGTTGTGATTTTTAATAACCCTGATTCCCATTCCCACCTTTCCTTAGTCTGGAAAAAGAGGAGTGTGATATGTAAAGGTCCTTGACACTGAACTGACATTTTAATTTATTTTCTTATCATCTGAAGAGTTACCGAGTCTTGTCGTGCTCTTCTTCTAATCCGCCTTCAGTTGGAAAAGAAAAGAAGAATTCCAGTAAACACTTCCCAGCAGAAAGAAGGAATAAAAAGAAAGAGGTTTTTATAAAGGTGACCAAACTTTTACCTCCATGGACAGTATGGAAACTTTTCCCATGTGATATGCACGCCTGAAACAGGAGGAAAAGTCTTTTTTTCTGTGGGTTTTTTTCCACGAAGTTGTTTCCATCTTTAAAATGGGTTTTGGGCAGAAGAGGTCAGCACTAAAAATCTTTATCTATTTGTCAGTCTTATCATAACCGGACATCAGTAAATGCCTTCTAAATCTTGCCTTTATATAGAAAATAAAGCAATTTTTTCCATGTAGAATAGATTTATCTTAGTGCTGCTGTTTAACTTCTGTGTTTAAAGTAGGAAATCCCCAGTTTTAACAGATTTACCTCTCGGATTATGAAATATTAATCCTGGCCCTTAGAAACCCATTCAGTTCTGCTTTTCTTGTGGCAAACAAGTGATATCACCCCTATCATATTTGAGTTTTGTTTTTCTTTCACATTAAGTGCTTTGTCTCCTTATGAAAAGCAGACACATCCAAATGGTTATTTCCATACATTTTTTAATCACAATTTTCCTCAACACCTGTAAGCTCAGATCCCAGTTAGGATTTCCATGAGTAACTCCAAGCTCTAACTCCAAAATGCTGTAGGATTTAAAATACAAGAAGGAATTTCTCAGTGCACTGAGCAGCCCTGAGTTCTTTTCAGTGCTCAAAAATGCAAACCTTCCCTGGATGCAGGATAATGATCTCCCTTCCCTGGATGCAGGATAAGGATTTCTCTTCCCTGGATGCAGGATATGGATTTCATGTTGTTTCTCCTATTAAAACACTTCGGGACTCTCGACCTTCATACCCTACATGGTCAGATATGAAGACAATTCCCTGCTAGGAGCGCTGCCAGCTGATGGCCCAATCATTCCTCAGGGCAGTGTATTCCATGCCTTGAAGATGGAGTGCGGCATGGAAATCCAAGAGGATGAGTTGGATTTCTACCCTGTGGAGCTGCAAAATCCCACTCGGGATTGCTCCGAGTGAGGAGCCAAGCCGAGCTCCCCTGGGATGGAGGATTTTGTGGGTGTCCCTTGGAGACTGGCTGGAAAGCCACCTTTTCCTGCGGCCTGGCAGGAAGCTGTAACAGGATCCCAGAGGAATAACCTTTCCAAGGCAGGGAGAGCACAAGGTTCATCCCCATGGAATACCAGGAACACAAGCTCTGGAGCAGGCAAACAGAAGCTTGGATGTCCTGTAATTATAGGCACTGCCTGGGCACCGATAAATTCATTATTAGACAATGCTGGCTTGTCAATATTGTAGAAATTCCCTCTAATTGCACATCGCTTCTTTCCTTTCATTCCACCGTTGCCTCTGCCTGCGTCCATGGGAACCTTTGTCCTCACAATTCCCTCTCTGTGAGCTCACACATCCCATCCCATGTGCAGGAAAAGGAACCTTAAACTGAGAGGGAGAAACTCCTTCCAAAACCTTAAGGAAAGAGGTGCTCCTCACTTGGAAATAGATGAAAACTTTGTTTTCAGCAGCCATTTCATTTCTTTCCTCTTTGTTTTTTCTACCCCATTAACATGTTTTAAAGCTAATTACAATATTCCAGAGCTTGATGTCAGCAAGGCTCTAAAAGGGACTCAGTGCAGTCTCTGGTCCATTCTAAGGTGAATTTTCCCTTCTCTCCTGAAACACTGCAGGGTTAATAAAAAATCTCCTACAGTGCATTAAAATTTTCCTTCCCACCTTCAGTTCTGAGTCATGTCCATGCACAGAGGCTTTCCTCGGTGAAGAGAGGATGTTCATCAACACCCACAGCAGCTTCTCCAGCCCTGCCACCAGCCCGTGGTGCTCAACACCCTCAGTCATCCCATTCGCCCCTTCAGATCCAATTCCTGCAGCTCTGCATTAATAAAACAAACGTTCCCCCTTAGGTGGATTCCTCATTTTCTTAAATCTTTTGTCTTCTTCCAAGAAAGGCCCTTCAGGACACCTGGCTGCCCTTTTTAGTCCTCTGCTGTCCTGAGCTTCAAAAGGGGTTTTAAGCAATGGTTCCCAACTGTTCCAAGCGTGGAGCAGAAAGAGGTGCAGGGACCAGGTGCAAAGGTGTGCTCTGTGAATCTGGGGTGGGCAGCCACAGCTTTGCTGACACTAAGGAATTAAAGTGTGAAAAAGTGGATGAATGAACCAGGAAAGTCTGGAGCATTCAGGGAATGCCCTGCCTAGAGGAGAGAGTCCCAGGTTTTTCCTGGGATGCAGAAAGGATGGCAGAGGTGCCTTGCAGACCTTTCCCTGCCCTGTGGCTCTCCCAGCTCCTTGGCTGTGCATCCATAACAGGTCTGATGTCACTATTGGTGGCACAGAACAGGAATCTGGGGATTAAAGGAGTATTTCCTTTGAAAGGGATCCCCAGGTGCACATGGCATGGATCCCGGAGCCCTCCTGCACCCCAGAGCTCTTTCCCTGTGGTTGCTGGAGGGCTCAGAACCAAATTCCTGCCCCATTTCCCAGCACTGCTTATGATGGTGACTCACAGAGGGCTCCAGGCACAAATATTCTGTTTCTTGCCCACCCTGTGGCACTGACAGGGTTTTGAGTCCCCCAGCTCCAGGCCTTGCACAAATTTGGAAAGATTTTTTCTTCGGAGTAGCATGAAAGCGCCGAGGGCTGGGTCTCTAAGGGCTAGGCTAGACGCTGGAATTCCTCCCCGCACAGTGAAATTCCTGTGAACTGGGGTCTCCCCCATCTCCCACAAAAGCTGCTGACTCCATGTGTAACGACAACAATAACCCAGACTGTGGGGATTGGGTAATTAATGAGCTTTAAATCGTTGGGGGAAAGGAAAGCGGGGCTGACTTGGCTGGTGATGACAGTGATGGAGCCAAGCCCACGACCTCCTGGTCCCACTCCTGCTCTGAAGGAGGAGATTGTTACTCTTGGCACCAAATTCCAGAGAGGTGCAGCCACTCTGAGCTGCTTTACCTGCTCCAAAAAACCATCCATTGTCCATGGCTGGGAATGCTGGACTCAAGCTGCCAGCAGGTAAAGGATAGGGGTGCTGTTTATTTTAGTTTAGCTTATTTAAAGCCTTATAATTACTTTTCATGTGGCTATATCCATTATTATTTATTTTGGACTTTGAGCAGGATTTTCCCTTTTCAAACTGCACCCACTTGAACTCGGCAGCTGCCTTAACTCATGCAATAGGAATGAGCTGAGATTTCCAGGGAAAGGCAATGCAAACCTTCCTATGAAATGTTTCTTACCAGGGTCTAACAGCTCCACTCACCCTGGAACTCTAAATCTGGACAGGGACAAGGCTCTTTTCCAGAAGAAAAGTCTGAGGCACACAGCTTGACACCAGACACTGGATCCGTCCCACACCTCCCTGTGCCTGTAAAATCCCCCATGGCCTTTTAACCCCAGCCAGGCTCTCAGGAAGTTATTTAAGATGTTGTGGAAACTAAAGGAGTGAGTTCCTCTCAAATGACAGGGATAAGAGTTCCTTCACCTCAGTCACCTCTTGTTTTTGTAGGACAAAGCCTGGTGCTCCCATCAGTTTGTGATGGTGACAGCTCCTGACCTGCTGAGTGCTCAAGGCACCCTAGCAGGTACATTGTGCTGGGGGTGCTGTGATCTCCTCAATTTTTTCCATTCAGAAAGAGAGTTTAGGAGGTGAAATTAAGGTTCTGTGCAAATATCTGGTGAGAAACAAGGGAGCTATAAGAGCTGACAGACAACAATTCCTGTTTCCTGCTCCCTGATGTCCCTGTGCTGTCAGTCCTGGGATGGATCTGCTGCTGCTGGAGCACACCTGAGCCTGGCAAAGGGACACAAAGCTGCCCTGAGTGTCCTGGGAAGTCCCCGGGGTCCTGTCCCCCCACCCTGCTGGCTAATCCTGCAGGAAGAGAGCCCCTGGAACGCTCAGGGATGCACACAGCTCTCCCTGGAGTGCTGAACCCACCAAGCTCACACATCCCACTGCCTGTGGTTCCATCACACATGGAGCTGGGCGGGCTCGGGAATTCATCAAAGACAGGGCCAGCAGGGAGAACGGGAAGCTCGGGAGGTTAAAAACCAGGATAAAAGGTGCTCCTGCTGGGGAACAGGTGGAGAGAAGAGGTGGGACAGGGCCAGCACAGCTCAGCAGCTCTCTGCTCTCTCTGCAGCAAAGCACACAGACCCTGGAGTTGCCCCTGCCCAGGATTGGTTTATTTGGAGTATGAGGTCAATTTGTTTGCATCTGCATTTGTAAAATCCCCAAAAATAATGTGCAGTTCCATGAAATCCATGCCTGCTGCTCCTTGGCTGGGCAGACAGGTACAGGGTTGAGCTTTGAAGAGCCTTCAGGCCCTGACTCTGAGGGACCTGGCAGTGCTGGGAAGAGCTCAGAGTGATTTTCACGATAAAGGGAATCTCAGGAGAGAAGCCAGGTGGGCTGCCAGAACCCCCTGGATGAAACTGCAGTGGCCTGCAGGGAGGTATTCTGCCCCGTGAGAAGGCAGTGGCATTTCTGCCTTCCCCCCTCCTAAAATCCCAACCCAGATCTGCGTTTCCATCCCGCCCTGCCTTTGGGAAATGGGAAATGCTCCACCTGCTCCTCCAGGACACCTTTCCCTGCTCCCCACTTCCCCCAGAGGGTTACACAAGAGATTATGAAAGCAGATGGCTCTGACCTTTGAAGTGGGGAATCAGTGGCTGGGCAGGGCAGGATTCCCTGCAGGAATATTTACGGGCACAGCAGGGAGATTGCCTGAGTTTCTTTCATTCTGGGGAGAAGGCAGGGAGCCAGCACGTGCCACGCTCACCTCAAACATTCAAATCTTCATTTTTATCTTGGTTTACCCGGCCTGGCCTCCTGCCCTGCCCTGGGAAACAGCTCAGCTGCAGGAGGGAAGCTAGCAGACATTTTTGGGGGTGAAAATATCCCTGGAACTGGAAATGTCAGTGTAGAAAAATTCTCTCAGGGATTTCTCGTGGTCCCCAAGGACTCAGAGATGGATGCAGGTGACTCTGGGAGAAAAGTGCAGCCACAAGGACTGGTTCCTGGAGAATTTCTCTTCTGCAGCAGCATCTCTAGGGATGAATCAAAAAATCCTCAGACAGGCTCAAGGATGGATTTTTTTTAAGACAAAAAGCTGAGCCTTTGATGCTTTGCAGTGAATTGAGGGAGAACATTCCTCTTTTCTGGGGAATGGGGTGAAATTCTGGAGGAGGAAAAGCTCCACGAGTGTTGGGTCTGTGCCTCAGTCGAGAAGATTAATAGTGGGAGTGGGACAGGTGGGAATTGCAGGTTCTCTGGTCGGACTAGGATCCATTTTTTATCCCAAATATTCTGCCGGGAGCTGGCGGAAGGGGCGAATTAGATCTTGCCAGGCCTAATTTTAGCACGAGACAGCCTTACACCATTTCCCTCAGGGCTGGCAACATCCAAAAAAAATTAAAATAAAATCAACCCCAGATTAAAATCGCCCAATTACCACCGTGCAGCAAATAAAAACCCTCGCCAGAGATGTAATCGCCCTGTACCACACAAAGCCCCGCTCGCAGATACCATCTCCGAGGTGGATGCCGCACACAATAGTCCATCTAAAAGCAATTAGTGGCATTGTTTAAGGAGTTAAAAAGGATTTGTCTGACATTCCAGAGGGGCTGAGGTGGGGAGAGAGCCTGGGTGGTGCCTTTTTCTTCCATGGGCTGCTCTGCCTTCACTCGAGGTCATTGCCGAGAAAATGCGGATGGAATATGGGGTGGGATGGGAGAGACGAGCTGGGAATGGGCTGCGGGATTGGATTGCCCCCGAGAAGGAATAATTTAACCATCATGGCCAGGCTGAGAGGGAGAAAGCAGAGGAAGAGTGGAGAGGGAATTCTGCGGGTTGTACCTCACCCTGATCCCTTCGTGCTTCCCACCCTTCTTGCAATTACACACGGCCCCCAAGAAGCAAATTCGTTGTCTTTTCATGGTCTGGAGGTGGCTGTGTCCGGGATCCACCTTCCCTAAACCCAATCACTTTGAAGGGATCCCCCAAATCTTGCATAACTCAATCACTGCCTTTCTTTGAGGGCATCCATTCACTTCCACGCTCAGAGCAAAATCCTCATGACAATTCCCATTGGAACTGTCCAGTGGCTGTGTAAAACAGGAAAACTGATGGTACAGACAGGCTGAGGCTTCAAAAAGAATTCAGACAATTAACCTAAGCTACTTTTGAATGGGGATTTTCTCTTTCCAACACGGTGATTTTCTCTTTCCAACAAGGTGATTTTCTCTTTCCAGCAAGGTTTTTAGGGAAAGGATGGGACCCTTTATGTTGTAACCACAGAAAAAAAATTAACTTTTTAAGACTATCTTGTGAAGTTGGTCCGAAAGAACTGACAGGCGTCAGTGGATGTCCTCTTAAGATGCCTGGAGCAAAAGGTGATTAAACCAAATTAAACCCTTTTGGGCTTGCTCCAGATGATGCACATCCCTGCAGCACCCACCATGGCCATCCCACCCAGCAGCAATTCCTCCTGCAGCTCTCAATCCATCCCCTCGGAGCTGAGGCAAAGCTCAGCAGCCACTCAGCTATTTTGGGTTTGATATGAGGCAGATTTGATAAGAAAGCTCTCAGGAAAAACCAAATTTCCTCTTGGACTCGGCAGAACTGGGCACATATTCCGGCACACAGAGTTCCTTTTCCTATAAGCTCATGAAGTAGCCTTCTAAAATTAGGAGTGAGGTGGAGGTGTGTCCTCCCTGCACACAGGGACCGTGTCCTCAGCCCCAGGACTCACCTTGGGGGTACAGCAGACCCTCAGGGATGGAGAGGAGCAGAGGGCAGAGCTCCCTGTGCTTCCCGTGCTGTTTTCATGGAATATCTCCTGCATCCATGCCCATTATGGATGGCAGTCACAGTTTTTCACCAGTGGAGGTGTCACACAATTTGGCCCCTGCTTAATGACACTGGGAGTTATCTGAGCAGCTCAGGAAAGGGAAAAGGCTGTAAATCAGAAAGCACCTTCAATTCAGCCCAAACTCGGGGCATTTGGCTTGGAATCAGCCTTGGCCTCACACCACAAGTGTGCAACTCGGTGTGGCTCTGGCCCAGGCTCCTGGGAATTTATGGCTCCATTTGGGTGACCTTGTGTGCTCTGTGGCCCCACTGCACATGGGGCACTTAAAAACTTAAAAAACCTCCGTGTGTGACAAACTTCCCCTCTGCAGCCTCAGAGCCAGGAGGAAACCAGAGCCTGGGGAGAGCAAGGGGACCCTGCTGGCACCACGGGCTCAGGGGTCACTGCCAGGGACGAGCCGAGGGGCAGGTGTGGGCTGGAGACAGCGATCTCCTGTGCTAGCGAAAACCATGTTCAATTATGGGAAAAAGAGTAACGAGGAGAAAAAAGTGGTGATAAGTATCTTTTATCTGCTGCTGTTGCTCTGATGCTCTCTCCTCTTCCCTCTGCTGCCCTCATGTTGTGTCATTCTGGAACCTGGACTCACCAGCAGCGTTGATTTATGGACAAGCAGCTCAGCCTTTGGCCCAGAGACAATGAACCCCTGGTGTTCAGCAGTGTCATATTCCACAGAAAGTGCCTCACTTTTCCCTGGGGTCATTGCTCATGTCCAGCAGTTTCCTTTTCCCCTGGTCTAGCCTTAAAAAAAGACAATAACCACTTGCCTGTAAATCCAGAGGCTGAGAGCTGGCACCTCCCACCCTCAGGTGATGCCCTGGGAGATGCAGAGAGGACCAAAATGAATTATTAAAATGCAGATATAGATCTAATATCGATATCCACCTGAGACGGACAAAGACTCTCTAACTTGTTAAGGTTAGAAAGTGTGTGTTTATTTGAGCTGCAGGGATAGCTCCCGAATGTACAGCTCCAGAGTAACAATGCAACACAGAACTTATTTATCTATAACAATAATGCATATTTAAAATACAGACACATATTCATAATGTAAGCGCCTCCCATTCCCCGCTTCGGATGGAAATTAGCAAAAAGTCATTAAGCATGCACAGTTCCTGCAATGGAATTGGGTCGGTGGTCTAAAAATGAATCTGAGGGCTGCTTTTGAGGAAAGCATCCTCCAGCCCTTCTTTCCTCAGTTTCCCTTCCAGCCCTGCTGCAGGAGGTCCCTCCTGCCTCAGTTTCCCTTCCAACCCTGCTGCAGGAGGTCCCTCCTGGCTCGGTTTCCCTTCCCCCTGGGAAGGCAGAGCGAATCCCCGTGGAGCAGGCACTGCCAGGCTGTCCCAGGGGTGCCCGGAGTGGCTCAGGATGGGCATCAAGGCTGCTGTGAGGAGGAGCAGGGACACCTCCCCGCTCTCAGCATCCTGCTGCTGCTTCCTCACACCCTCCCCGCGGCGACATCGCTTCCCTGCAAGGAATTGCACAAATTCCTCTGCCGCCAAACGCTGCTTTTGTCGAGGATTGTTACTTCCGAGCCTTGCCAAGAGCCTGCTCTGGCCGGCTGCAAAATTCCAGAGTATTTCTGATAAGCATTGGGCAGGCAGGGGAAGGCCAGCATCCAGCTCCTCACAGAGCTCAGGAAGGGCTTCCATGCCCAAAAGCCAGGCTGTTTATTCCAATTATGTCACTCGGGCTGATAAAAGTGATTACTTCTCTCTCCCAGCCCCGTTTTCTCATTGATCCCACAGGCTGTTCTTCAAATGCCACTCAGCGAGGAGGGAGCGCACATCCAATTATGAAAAGGGAAAAGATCAGCGTGATGACAAAGCACCAGGGTCAGTGGTGCAGGAAACAAATGAGACGGGTCTGCTTTTGACACCTTCCAAGCCCGAGGAACCCAGAAGGAGGCATTTTGGGGCTCTCCCTTCCAAAAAAATTCAAACTGAACCGTGCTCACAACATCTCTGAGTTTTGGTGTTGCATTTGTTTAAATAAGAAGCCTTGAACCTGCTGGAAATCTAATAACTACTCCAAAGTACAGGTAAAGTCATGCAAAGCTCAAAAGCAAGTCAGACTTGGGGTGATGGAATTCATTATTATGTGAGGTAAATTGCTGCCTTTCTTTTGAACCTGTCCTACTCAGTGTGGGCAAGGGTTGTGTAGGCAAAAATCAAAGGCAAAAATCAGCTCAAGCCATGGGCCCACCCTGACACACCTAAAAGGTGAGCAAAGATTGCCAAAGAGGAAATCAAGGAGGAAAATCAAGGAGGAAAAATCAGCCTTGTTCTGCTTCCTCTGGCCCAGCCTCCTAACCAAACCCCAGGCTGAGCTTTTTTTGAACAGAGTACAACAAGGACAATCTACTGAGCTGTGAACTGGGCTGGCTGATTCCTGCACCCTGGGCCATGGATTTACAGAGCCCTGGAGCAGTCTCGGCAGAGAGATTGCCAGAGATGGAGATGCCTTTGATGAAACACTTGTTGCAAAGCAGAGAACTCAGCTCTGACTCTCCCTGGGCTGGGGTTCCCTACCACATCCCCAAATCTGCCGCTCCTCCCAGGGCCCAGTGCTTCCTGCAAGGCTGAACATCTGTAGGATCAACATCTGTCTGTTTATTGGGATAGAGGACTTAATTCATTTGGAGTGCTTTGATTTGGTTATTCTGAATATTCAGAATATTCAGAAACAGCCCAGCAAACTCACCTGACCCTTACCCCGAGTGCTTTCCAGAACTGTCACATCAGCTCTGACAATAAAAGAGGAAATAGGGAACTGAGGATGAGGTGATGTTCCCACACCTTCTGCTTTTCCTTCTGGTTCTGCTCTGTGCTCCCACCACCACATCTCATCCGTGCCCCTGATTTTCCAGCAGTTTTGGCCATGTTTTCCCTGCAAAGTGAGCGCTGCTGGCCCCTGGGCAGAGGGTGGGAACGGATATTGCACCCAGCCAGTGCTCTCTGAGCCTGCATGGGCCACAGCCCAGCCGGGGTGAGGGCTGTGAAAGCCTCAGTGCTGCAGAACTCAACCAGCAGCTCACAGCTGGACCTGGCTGTGTATGCAGGGCTTACCTTATTGTTTATCTTATTTGTCTTATTGTTTATCTTATTTATCTTAGGGGCAGGGGAAGCTCCAAGTAATTAGCTCAGGTCATTAGCTCCTCCCAATGGCCCTGCTTTCCCAGATGTCTGCAGGGGGAAGGGGTGACTTCTGGATCTTCTGTTCACGTCTCTTCATTTTTTAAAAGCTCTGCAGAGGGTGCACACAGGGGGGGAGTGTGGGAAGAGCAGGGAAGCCACCAGTTCCGGGAGGTCCCTGCCGAGACAGACACTTCACACCACTGAAACTGCCTTTATTCTCATTTCCCGATTCCAGTACCTCATCTGCCCCTCTGCTTCAAACCACAAAACTTCTTCCCTTGTCTATAAATAGCCCCAGCACAGTCAGGGCACGGGCTGTGGGGTGGGGACAGTGGGGAAAAGGCAGCAAGAAATGGGAAACCTCTTCCTGGCACCTCTCCCTTGGCACCCCACTACTGCCATTCCATGCAGGAAAAACGAGGCAGAACCACGAAAACACATCAGAGTCCAGGAGCTGAGGAGTTTCAAAAAGATCCACCATTGATAAGTGTTTAATTGCTAACGAAGGCAGGAGTCAGGCACTGCCTGTGCCATGGGAGGGTCACAGTGCTGCGCCCAAGCAGGGACCAACCTGCAGCTACTGCTGGTGGTACTGGGGTAATCTGGGCAAAACCAATTCTTTCTTTTCTCCCTTTCTGTGGCACGGAGCAGTTTTAGAACCACAGCTTTCAGCTGTCACCTCTGAAAGCCTCGGGGCCAGCAGGGTGTGATGTCTCTGGGGGAGCAGTGTTGGTACAGAGGGATAGGCAGAAATGAAACTGCAGCTGCAGCGTTATCTGCTGTCAGGCTAAAAGGAAGTTTTCAGGATTCCTTAGTCCTTTTTTAGCAAATTTGTTTGTTTTGGAGGGAAATACTTGTGATAGCGTCTGGCTCTGACCACATGCCTGCTGCAGTGTGGCTGCCACAGTTTGCAGTGGTCACTCCCTGCCTGGTCAGTGCTCCAGGGGTGAGGGCTGGCTCTGTCCTTGACCAGCTCCAGGGTTTCTGTGGCTCCTGCACTTGGATGCACCCCACAGCTGGGGTGCTGAGCTGGGGACTGGCGGGGATGGGGACTTGGGTGACATCCTGTCACGAGGTGTCACCAGTGAGGATGGGGTGCCAGGGGTTCTCCAGTGCCAGGAGCTGCAGAGCCCTCGGGATTTTCCTGGTGCCGTGTGTCCTGGTGACACCCAGGGAGCACCCAGGGTGCGTGGGTGGGGCGGGGACACCTCCGGGCAGGGAGTGTGGTGGCATTTGCGACACGGGGAGTGCGCGTGTGGCACTGCAGGCAGAATGCACAGGGACACAGCAGTGCGTGGGAAGCACAGGGTCACCCTGGGGCGGGGGACACGCGTGGGCGGGGGGGG
>VZRL01005946.1:16605-37817 GCA_013397895.1 Origma solitaria
CGCCCAGCGGAGCGGCCCCGCACCTGTCCCGGACCTGTCCCGTATGCGCGGCTCCCGGAGCGGCGCCGCGGCTGCCGAGCCCTGAGGGGAGCCGAGCCCCTCCGCCGCCCCCGGGGGCTGTCACCGGGCGCTGCCACCGGGCCATGGCCGCGGCGGGGACCGAGCTGCCCGGCGGCAACGCCAGCGCTAACCACAGCACCGCCGACCCCACGGTGTCGCGGGACGTGTGGATGGTGGGCATGGGGATCCTCATGTCGGTGATCGTGCTGGCCATCGTCTTCGGCAACGTGCTGGTGATCACGGCCATAGCCCGCTTCCAGCGCCTGCAGACTGTCACCAACTACTTCATCACCTCGCTGGCCTGCGCTGACTTGGTCATGGGGCTGGCCGTGGTGCCCTTCGGGGCCTGCCACATCATCATGGAGATGTGGAAGTTCGGGAACTTCTGGTGCGAGTTCTGGACCTCTGTGGACGTGCTGTGCGTCACGGCCAGCATCGAGACCCTGTGCGTCATCGCCGTGGACCGGTACTTCGCCATCACCTCGCCCTTCAAGTACCAGAGCCTGCTGACCAAGGGCAAGGCGCGCGTGGTCATCCTCATCGTGTGGGTGGTCTCGGGCCTGACCTCCTTCCTGCCCATCCAGATGCACTGGTACCGGGCGGACCACGAGGAGGCCATCCGGTGCTACAAGGACGACATGTGCTGTGACTTTTTCACCAACCAAGCCTACGCCATCGCCTCCTCCATCATCTCCTTCTACCTGCCCCTCGTCGTCATGGTCTTCGTGTACGCCAGGGTCTTCCAGGTGGCCAAGAAGCAGCTGCAGAAGATCGACAGGAGCGAGGGGAGGTTTCACACCCAGAACAAGGAGCAGGAGCAGAAAGGAGGAGCTGGGCACCGCCGCTCCTCCAAGTTCTTCTTGAAGGAGCACAAGGCCCTCAAGACCCTGGGCATCATCATGGGCACCTTCACGCTGTGCTGGCTGCCCTTCTTCATCGTCAACATCGTGCACGTCATCCAGGACAACATCATTCCCAAGTACGTGTACATCCTCTTGAACTGGCTGGGCTATGTCAACTCTGCCTTCAACCCCCTGATCTACTGCCGGAGCCCCGACTTCAGGTACGCCTTCCAGGAGCTGCTGTGCCTGCGCAGGTCCGCCCTGAAGATGTACGCGAATGGCTACTCCAACAGCAACGGCAGGAGCGACTACAACGAGGAGGACAACGGCTACCCCCTGGCATCGGATAAAACCTGCGACTTGCTCTGCGAGGAGGGCTCCTTCCCTCGCCCCGAGGACTTTTTGCACGGCAAAGGTACTGTGCCCGGCGGGGAGGGTGCTGGGGGCTCTGGCGTGGCACGCAGGGGTTGCACGGAGGAGCCTTTCCAAGGAAAATCAGCCCCCCTTAATAACAATAGTGATTCTTTTCTAGAGAGAGCCTAAAATCTAATGGCTGCGAGAAACGCCAAACTCAAACTCTCTGCAAAGCGGGGCTGGCCCCGGGCAGGGCGGAGGGGCTGCTGGCAGCCCCCCTGATTCGGGGCACCACCGGGGGTCCCTTAGCGGGGTGGGGGCTGCGAGGCTGTGCAGAATGCTCGTCCCCGGAGGGACTTCGCGGCCGTAGCCGGGACTGAGCTGCCTCCTACGGGGAGCGGGGCTGGGGCTGGACCCCCCCGCAGCGGTGGCAGCTCGTCGGGACTGCTCCGGTCCCCTTCTCGCCACCCAGCCGGTGGCCGTGGGGGCCCCCCAGGCCAGCAGGGCACCTGGGGCGGGGGTGCCAGGGCTGGCCAGCCCCGGGCACCGTGCGGAGATGACGCTCTGCGACAAAAGCGCGGGGAAGGGATGCAGGGAGCGGGGCTGAGCGCGGCTCGGCGGGGCTGCCCCGGGGCTGCCGGCGCTGGGACGGTTCCATCAGCGCCCAGAAACTGCCAGTGCCTTGTGGGGTTTTGTTTTGCCGAGTGCTGTAGGACTTTCCGCCGAGAAAATAATAATAGAAATAAACGGAGTGTTTGCCTAGAATGGGAGCCGGTGACTGTGGGACTCAGGAATGTGGCACTGGAAGTCGGGTGACACGCGGCTACAATCACAGCCCAGCGCTTTGCATCCAACCAAAAGCTTGGAAAGCGCCCGGTTTGTTTAACTACAGGGCTCGGATGACAGCGAGCCCGGGGAGGTGGGAGGGGAGCAGGGTTTGGATTTTCCATGGCAGCTTGGAAGCGCCGCTCCGGCCGCGGGACGGCTGCAGCTCGCTCGGGCTGGGTGCGGAGCGGTTTCTGCCCCCTGTGCCAGGCTCTGCCAGCTGTCCCCGGCAGGTGTGGGCTGCGGGACAGCACAGGGCTGGCTCTCTGGGGACAGGACAGTCCCCGGCTGGAGGGGAGCAGCGATTTGGGCTGGGGACGCACCCCGGTGTGACAGGCTGGAATCGCGGCCGGGAGGATGTGCAAGTTCCTTCAGGAATCCTCGGGAAAGGTGCAGGAAAAGCTCTCCCGGGACCTCCTTGCTGTGCGGAGCCCCCCATTCCCACACTCGCCCCGCAGCTCGGGGATGTGCTGGCGGTGTCGCTCGGGCCGTGCCGGGCTCTGGGGCGGGTCTGGGGTGGCTGGGTGCCCGGCAGAGCTGCCTTTGGGCGGTGGGTGCCAGCTGGTCCCTCCCGGTGCAGGAGGAGCGGAGGGGCTTTGGGGCAGCGCCGTGCCCCGTCCCGGAGCTGTGATGGGGTGGAGCAGGGTTTCTGGTTACCGACACCTCTTGGCAGTCCCCGTGTGGCCTCGGCTTTCCTGGCTGCTCTCAGCAGGACTTGCCCCGAGCCTGGTGCCGCCGGGGCTGGAGGGGAATCCCCCCGGATCGGCAGGAACAGGGGATGCGATTGCTCCTGCTCCCTGCTGCTGCTGCAAGGTGTGGGGACAAACTCCTCGAGCTCTCACGCCCCTCAGGGTCATACCCAAGGCCCTGGGAACTCCTAGTGATCCCTTTCTTTCTTTCCCAAAGTGGTCCTGATCTTGCTTGAGAAGGGTGCTGGGAAGGAGGAACAGCTCTAAGAGCCTTCTCCTCCTCAAGCCCTGGCACTGACTCGCTGCTCTTGTCCCCTTTGCAGCTCAGCTCTGCAGCACGGGCAGGGAATGTGGCTGAGAGCCCTTCCCTCCTGCCTCTGTGTGCCTGTGCCCTCACCTGCTGCCCTGGGGCTGCCAGCGGTGCCCCAAGTGCTGAGTGTGAGGCAGAGGAAGGGTGTGCTGGCACGGTGGCACGGGGTGGCATGAGGGGCCCCAGGGCAGCCCCTCAGATAAACATTAACAGGGCAGCAGCAGGGCTGGCAGTCAGGTGCTGTTTGCTCCGTGTTGCACAAGGACTGAGAGGCGAGAGGCTGAGGGCTGCTGTGGGCTCGGTGCAGGAACACACTCGGTGCAGGCACACTCTCGGTGTAGGAGCACACTCGGTGTAGGAACACACTTGGTGCAGGCACACACTCAGTGTAGGTACTCACTCGGTGTAGGAACACACATCCGGTGCAGGAACACACTCAATGTAGGTACTCACTCGGTGTAGGAACACACACTCGGTGTAGGAACACACTCGGTGTAGGCACACACTCGGTGTAGGAACACACACTCGGTGTATGAACACATTCGGTGTAGGAACACACACTCGGTGTATGAACACATTCGGTGTAGGAACACACACTCGGTGTATGAACACACTCGGTGTAGGAACACACACTCGGTGTATGAACACACATCCGGTGCAGGAGCACACTCAGTGCAGGCACACACACTCGGTGTAGGAACATACTCGGTGCAGGAGCACATTCGGTGTATGTACACACTCGGTGCAGGAGCACACTCGGTGTAGGAACATGCTCGGTGTAGGTACTCACTCTGGGGCTGCAGATGCAATTTAGCTCGGTGCAGGCTGTGATTATTAAATAGCATTCAGGGGAAATGAGAATTAACCTCTTGATTGGAGAGATCGATATCTCCTGTGTTTTGCATCTCCTGCATTTTGGCTCTCACCAGTCATTTCTATTTTGCAATGCCCAGGGCACTGTGGGTTCGAGGGCAGCAAGGGCACAGAGGGAGGAGCTGTCCCGCGGTGATGGGGCCACACCAGCCCCCAGCAGGCTCAAATTCTCACTAGTTTGAGGCAGGACCCTCTGGCACAGAGAATTCCCACGTCTGCATCTCTGTTGTGGTTTGTGTTTTCGCTGTGATTAATTATTTGCATTTCAGTAGCACTTGTGGACCAGGATCTGTTGTCCAAATAATTGCTCTGTTTTTTTGGCTGCCTCTTCCTACTTCAAATATTGTGGCTGTGGGTCGCCAAAGCTGAGAGATGAGCAAGTGATTATTTGCAGAGCCACTCCAGCATCCAGAGCACGTGGGTGTGGAAGGGACAGGGAATTTTGGGCTGTTTCCACTGGACAGTGACCTCAGTACTGCAAAGCTCAGCTGCAGTGTCAGGAAACCTTGGGTTTGAAGTGGAGTCTGGCCGTCAAAGGGCTGATTCCTTTCCTCGAAGGCAACATTACTAAAACTGGTAAAATATAAACTGTGAAGTTCTGGGGGCAGCTGGAATCAAAAGAGAGAAATACTGGAGGAAAAAATACTGTGGCACCACCAAAGCCAAACATTTCCATGGTTGGGAAAAAAAAAAAAGCTTTGGCCTGTTTAAATATTTTATATGAAAAAGATAGTTTTATAGACACACTAAAAAATGGAGCATTGGAGTCAGGAGTCATTGTTTAAATTGGATTTTAGGATTTTACACTGGCAGAGAGTTGGCTCAGGTTAAACACATCTGATAAAACACACGGTGGTGATTTCATTTGAGGGAAATCAGTGACAAATATGAAATTCTTCCTGCAAACAGGGCAGGCTACAGCAAATGCTGTGCTGCTGGCTTGTACCTCATGCCACTGTCACAAAGGTGGGGACACAACCCCCAGGTGCTGCTGTGCAGCCAGCTGGAGCTTGGCCCTGCATTCACTGCTTTTAGCCACTTTGGCCAAACAGATTGTTTTTGTTTTTAAAGTTTTCATGGAGTGAGCGTCACAAACACAGCTTTGGTGTTGTTACAAAATACTGCCCTCGCTGTGGGTCCTGCTTGGCGTGGGGCAGCTGCAGTTTCCACATCAGGACTTGTCTTTGCTTCATCCTCATGAACACAAAGCTGCTGAGTTACGCCAATCCTTTGCCTCCTGGGAGCATTCCTGGACAGCTTTGGCTGTCTGGGCAGCCGGGGCTGGAAACGCTGCTCGCTGTGGCACTGGGGAGATGTGGAAGTGCACAAGGAGATGTGGAAGGGCACAAGGAGGGAAAAGGCAGAGGGAAAAGGGTCTGGGTGCAGATCCCTATCTGAAGTGTGGCTCACACACCTTTTGAGGACTGGCTGTTCCCCAAGTGCCTCATATCCCAAATAGTTCAGCAATTCCTGAGGTCCAGCGTTGCTCAGTCCTGGGGTGTCAGGGCTGTGCCTGCCCCAGCCTCCCCTGTGGAACTGGACCCACCCTGGGGTTCAGGTGAAGATGAGGCCCCAGCCTGAGTGAGCACTGCAGAAAGATAGGGAAGAGGTTTCGGTTCCTAAATGCGCCCAAATGTTTGAAAAGGAGCCAGGGATTAGGAGCGTGGAAAGGAGAGCCCGCGGAGGGAGCGGATGTGTGAGCAGCACACGGTGTGCTGCTCCTCAGCTCTGCCCCCTCACTGCTGCTGGCTTTGCAGAGCTCAGCTCAGGGTTTATTTACTACAGGGCTGTGTTTGTGCCACCTCCGGGAGGGCATGGCCAGGCTGGCAGGCAGTAAACAGCAGCCTGCAGTTTATCATCTCCCAGCTCCTCTTGCCCTTCTGCTATAGAGTCACGGATTCTTTTAGGCTGGGGAAGGCCTTGAAGGTCAAGTTCAACATTAACTGAGCATTCCCACTGATCCAGATCCCTCTGCAGAGCTGTCCCACCCTCCAGCAGATCAACATTCCCCTCTGATTTAGTGTCGTCTGTGAACTGACTGAGGATCCCCTCATCCAGATCACTGATAAAGATATTAAACAGGATTGACCCCAAAACTGAGCCCTGGGGACACCACTGGTGACTGGTCATGAGCTGGATTTAATCCATTCTCCACCACTCTCTGGGCTTTTAACCCAATCAGGTTTTAACCCAGGGAAGAATGAACATATCCAAGTCAAGAAATTCAGTTTTTCCAGGGGAATTCTGTGGGAAACGGTGTCAAAGCTTAATGAAAGTCCAGGTAGGCATCACCCACAGCCTTTTCCTCATCCACTAAGTGGTTATCTTGTCCCAGGAGATCAGGTCCCTGTTTTCCAGCTCAGGGGATTGGGTGCCTGGAGGACAACTGGTCTTAGTATTGAAGACTGAGACCAAGAAGGCATTGAGTATCTCAGCCTCTCCCTTATCTTTTGTGTTTCCCCAATAAAGGACGGAGATTTGCCTCAGCCCTCCTTCTCTTGCTGATGAATTTACAGGAACATTTTTAATTCTCTTTTACGGCAGCAGCCAGATTAAATTCTAGTTGGGCTTTGCTCCCTCTAACTTTTCTCCCTGCATCACCTCACGACATTTTTGTGATTGTCCTGAGTTCCTGCCCTTTTTCCCCCTAAATTCCAGTCAAAACTCTCTGTTCTGCCAGCCTTATTTTCTTCCCTGCTGGCTCATCCAGCACTCGGGCACAGCCTGCTCCTGCACCTTCATTCCAGCTCCTGCTGCCAGGAGTCTCAAACAGCCCCAGACTGCAAGCAGGGCTCTGTGCCTCCCTTTGCCAGCCCTCTGCCTCCCAGTGTTTATTTTCCCTGGGTGATGAATCCATTTCCCAAGGAGATGGGTTTATGAGCACGTTCATTCCTCTGGCAGGAGGAAGGGTGGCCTGCCTCGCCTGTTCTGTTCGCTGCTCTCTCTCAAAGTGCCACCCTAAAGCAGCAGGGAGGCAGAGCTGTCCTGCCCAGGCAGTGCCCGGCAGTGTCCCGGGGCTGTGGGGACGGAAAGGGGAGCTGGGGAAGGTGCTACTGCTCTTGTCACAGTGTTCCTGTCCCCAGCCACCTGTGCAGGGGCAGCCAGCCCTGGGGCACCCCTTGGCTGACCGCACTGTTTGCTAACTCCTCAGGTCTGCAATGGCAGCGGGACCCGGAGCGGTTCTGCAGGTTCAGGTGAGCAAAGGCTCTTGTGAAAAGCCATCCTGGCCTGGCTGTTGTTGCTCCCTGTTGCTCCTCTCCAGGCTGCCTGAGATCAGTGTTTTGCAAGACTGGGGTTCCTTTCATCACTGTTTTCACACTCTGCTTGGTTTCTCAGGTCCTCAGTAGGACCATGGCCACCTTGGCATCTCCTCCCAGTGCAAAAATCTCTTCCAGGGTGAAAGCTTGGCTCTGCCTGAGACTCCAACCCAGCAATCCCAGCATTTCTTCCCCTTGATATACTTTTATTGGAGCTCTTTTGAAAGCCAACATGAGCACTAATCTCTCTTGCTGGGGGCAGAGAGAGCATTTTGCAATGAACACACAGCCCGGGCTGGGAGGATGCTGGCACTCCGCTCCACCCTCTCATCAACACGTTTCTGTGGGGCACCAGCTGCACCCACAGCAGCCTGAAGGTGCTTTGTGTCATATTCTGGAGCAGGGCAGGAATATTCCAGCAGCCCTGACTCCTGGGAGATGCTGTTCCTACAGCTGGTGGCACAGGCAGACCTGTGGAACAACCTCTCCCTGTCGTGCCGTCGTGTTTGCCTGGCACAAACAAGGCCCAGCCAGCTCAGCTGGGAGCACAGAGATTTTAGGGACACAGCCTGGGTCTAGACAGAGCTGGGAACTGGAGTTTCCACAGCTTGGAAGGAGGTTCTCTCTCCTGGAGTTTTGTAAGAGCAGGACACAACCCTGATCCCCCCGGATCTGTGTCTCTGTTGGAATCACTGTGTCTGAGGGTGCTGAATCAAGCACAGTATTTTAGTATTTAAGGGGTCACTGGGATTTTATAAACTTTCTCCATCCTGAAAAAAGTGAACTTGCGGCTTGTCCATGCATTCAGTTTCAGTTTTCCCATGTTCTCACTCTGGCAGGAGCATCCATGAATTTCTGTGCAATATTGTCAGTGCCAGTGTGAGAGGATAGGGAAATATTTACTTGATAAGGATATTTTTGCACAAGTGGATGTATAGATATATGTGTGTGTATATCCATTATCTATGTACAGCAATATGTACATAAACGAGGAAATGTAAAGGTTTTCCTGTGCCAGATAAGTACAGAGATGAAGATCTGTATGTTCAAAACTCGGAGTATCTATTGCAGGTCCTATTGGCTGCCTTTGTGTTTAAATAAAGAGGATTTATGGTATTTATGCCGTAGTCAAGTGTCCTTGCTTAAAGCCATTTCTCCCATATGTTCCAACATTTTCCCAGTGCATCCTTCAGGGCTCAATAAAGAAAACCAGCACCTCAAGGAGCAGGGAGGAAACACAACATGGACAAAAATTTCCTTAATTTATCCAGTGCTTTGAGCCCTGGGAATGGGGAGGGAGTTGTGGCTGCTCAGCACCTCTCTGGTTTTCCCCTCTTCCATCAGGACAGCAGACAGAGGTTTAAAATCCCACCTGTGTCTCTGTTTGGACTGGCAACAGTGGCAGCCTGGGATGGCTCCTGTGCTCCGTGGCAGCACCTCCAGCTGCTGGGAGGCTCTAATCCTCTGCTGCTGCTCAGCATTCCCTGCGCCTGGGAGGGCACTGCAGATTCCCCAGCTGGGCAGGTCGGAGTTTGGGCTGGAAAGAGGCAATGGGGTGACCTGTCCTGCAGGGATGTCACAGTGTGACACTGCTGCCTGCCCCAGGGTGCTTTATCCTGGAAAAGCTGCTGGAGGTGTTTCTTTGGAAGAGTACTCATTCACCCCAAGCAGGCCCAGAGACACTTCAGAGACACAGTCAGAGCAGTGGGGATTTGCTTTATTTTTTATTTTATTTTATTTGCTTTATTCGGCGCCGGGGGTGGGGATTCACTCCTCCAAACACACACACCCCGGCACTGCCAACTCACAATATTATGGGTAACACTCATGGATATTCATCACATTCCCCGTGATAGGAGTGGTTATACAAATAATTTCTCGGCAATCATTAATATCATTAGCTGTGTGCCACGCATGTGCTGTGCGTCCTGGGGGTCTTTGGGGGTCTGCTCGTGATGAAGATCTGTAGTCTTCACAGTGCACTTTTCACCTTTCTCTCTGGAGCATGGGCAGTCCTTGGTGGGTGATTCAGGGTTTCTGTGCTGGCCTCAGACAGATTCTTGTCCCTCTTATCTTGACAAGATTAAGGGAATCCTGTTTTCCTAAATTTTAGAATTTACATATTCTGTCTCTCAATAGTTAACTTAAGTTACCTATTGACCACCCGTTTCTCAGTACCCAATCTCCTTTTCTCTGTCTCCTGCTGTCCTGTGCCCTTCTTGCTTCAGGTGGGGGTGAGGAAAGCAGTTGGGTGAAGCCAAGCAGGATCCCAGCCCAGCGTGTTGCAATGACAAGGATTTTGTGGCCTTTGTGCCACTTGAGCCCACGATGGAAGCCTTGGCAGCAGAGGCCACTCTGTGCCCGGCACATTTTGAGGCTTCTCCTTTCCGGAAACAACAGCAGGGAATTGTTGTGTGGTTTGGGCAGGGAGGGACTGCACCAGGGATTCCAAAACATATCAGATTCCCAAATTATAATAATTTGTGCTTTCAGGGGACAGAGAGACTTGGCCATTGCTGACCGCAGGAGGGAAAACTCAGTCAGACCTTCAGCATCTCCCCACTGCTGTTAAAACAGGACATTCCTAACAGAGAACGTTTCCCATCCTGGAAAGGTGGTTGGTCTCAAGAGATGTTTAGAGCCCAGTCCTCACTTCCCAGCACATGGTGATTGCCCTGAGGGTCCCAGCAGCCCCTCCTGGCTCTGATCCTCTGGGAATACCAAAGGCAAGTCCTTAAGGAGCCACAGTGGCCACTGGCGGATCTACCTGAGGGCTCACAGACACAATTCCTGCAGGTGCAGGCACAGAAGCCACAGCAAGAGGATCTCCCAGCCCTAAAAACAGTGCCTCAGTGGCTCAGGGAGGTTCAGGCTCCCCCAGAGCTCTGCAGCCTCAGCCCAGGCCTGAGAAATGCATAAACAGCAAATGGCCTCTGGGAAGGCCCTGCCAAGTCCTTTTTCCCTCATGTAAATATTTTTTCCTCTTAAGTGTATGCGAGTGTGAAAAACCTCTCCTTAATCTTTTTTTTTTCCTCTCTGGCTGAAGGAAATGCTTGTTCATCCCTGGGTGGGAACAGCCTCATCTTGATATTTTGCAGCTGAAGCAAGAGCCACAAGGCTGGAAACATTTCTTATCACCCCCAAAGCCATTCTGCAAACAGATTAAGTGGTGCCTCCCATGATGGTGCTGTCAGGACAGGACCTCCTCGGTGGCTGTTGGATGGAGGTCCCATGGGACAGCAAACTGGGGAGGCAGCCTTGAAGAAGACTTCAGAACCAGTGCAAAATACCCCTGGGGTCACAGGACCCCAAAGCCTCAAAGTCCCACCCTGTTGCATTGGACACCTGAGTGGAAATGTGTGGCAGGTTTTTCTGAGAAAAACTGGAGCCCTAAATAAGTTTGTTGCTGCCTGGCCCTGAAATCAAGTGTCTCGGTGGGAGCTGTGTGTATTTTCCGATAGCTGGTGGAGAGAGGAAGTGTGTCTGCACGCAGCACAGCTGCTGGGAGCCCCGAAATATCTGTAGGGGAGCAGGGTGGGGGAACTGGGTTGGTTCACGGGGGAATCTTCTCGCTGTTCAGAGGTTTTCTCCCTCTCCATTCCCCTCACCTGCTTGGGAAAGGCTGGGGTCATGCTGCCACCCCTCTGTCACCCCCAGCCCTCTGCCCGCTGAGCTCTGTCACGAGAATCAGAAGCTGTTGCTGTCGGTGGTTTCTGAGAGGAAAAATGTCAGCACTGTGGGCTCTGAGCAAGAGAGTGATGCTGAGATAAACCTGAATCAGCCTGGCCTGGTGCTGAGACCTCAGTGCGACCCAAATGCTGCTCCGATGCTCTGCCCTGACACGAGAGAGGCTCGTGACCTCCTTACAGACCAAGCCAGGCTCAGGAGCTGGGGCTCAGAGCTGCCTGGGAGGGGATGCACCAGCAGCTTTGGAGGCAAAAAATCCCTCTGGCCCAGCACTGAGGCCAAGGGGAGCTGCAGAGGGCAGGAAAAAGGGAGAGCACAAGCACAGAGATGGTTTGTGACTCACAGCAAGGCACCATTCCTCAGGAGCAGGATTAGCACAGCTCACTCAGAGCTGACTGTGCTTCCCTGTCCCCCCGGGGCTCCCTGCTGCACAGAAAGGCCCTTCTTAAAAGGGGATCCTCGGGCTCCTATTTATAGCGCAGAAAGTGCTCCAGGAGAGTCACCCAGCCTTGAATGAACATCTCCCCGGAGCAGGGGATGGACAGGCTGTTCCCTGCAGCCCCAGCCCCTCCTGCTGACATTTGCGAGGCTGGAGGGGACGGGAGGCATCTCCCTGATGCTGCAGGGGATGGCACATGAGGTGGGGACACAGCCTGGCAGGGGCAGGAGGGGAGAGGGACAGGGACAGGGGCTCCAGTGGGGCTGCCCTGCCCCGTCTGTGTGCTGTTTCCAAAAGGAGAGGTCACTGAGCAGAGCTGGGGTGCGGAGCCCCCAGGGCAGAGGCAGCACTGGGACTGGGATTTCGAGGCAGGGCTTGGGTGTGTTGGCCAGGAGAGACAGAAATTGTGGCCAGGAGAGACAGAATTCATTGAGGATGAGGGGAAAGGATTGTTGGTTTGAAGGGAAGCATGAAGGGCTGTGCAGAAGGGCTGGCAAGGGGCGTGCTGAACAATTTCTGCTGGTCTGGAATGACCCCTGGACCTCAGAGGGACCCAGGATGGGCTGCTGGAATTGCATCTGCTCAGGTTTGGTCCCAGGCTGGGCTGGCACCAACCCTCCAGCTTTGATTGCAGTATTTCCCTCTCCTTCTGCCCTTCCAATGGGTGTCGGTGCAATGGTGAGGTGACCTAAGGCTGCCCTGGGGTGCCCAGCCCTGCCCAAGCACAGGGACAGTGTGTGGGTGTGGGTCGGGGTGTGATGGAGAAAGAGGAAGGGCACGCGGTGAGCCCAAGAGCCGCGGGTGGATTTGGGACCTCACTATTTGCAACCGGAGCAGGGCTGGGGCAGCCGCCAGGAAAGCACCTTGTCTGGAGAGGGATCACTGGGGAGGGCTGTGCCACCATCCCCACGGTAATTAGGGTCATTAGGGTTTCCCAGCAGATTCCTGAGAAGTTAGGGGAACAAATCTGGTAATTTTTAAATAAAGAGCTCCATGGATGGGATGAAATGCTTGTGAAGGTCCCTCAAAGTGCCACGAATAACAGCCAAAGTGCCACACCATCCCCACGGTAATTAGGGTCTTTAGGGTTTCCCAGCAGGTTCCTGAGAAGTTAGGGGAACCCTAATGACCCTAATTACCGTGGGGATGGTGTGGCACAGAACAAATCTGGTGTTTTTTAAACAAGGAGCTCCATGGATGGGATGAAATGCTTGTGAGGGTCCCTCAAAGTGCCACAAAAAGCAGCCAAGCAGAGACCCTCCAAATGTGGTGTTTTTTGGGTAAAACCCAAATGAATTGGTTTGGAAGCTGGGGCAGACAAGTTTGCATCATGCTTGTTTGTCCTCTGACTGCAGTTAGCTGGGGTTTGTGACTTTTGATGCCCACAAGTACTGAAAGAATCAGGAAGTGGCTTAGAAAAGCATTTTTAATGTGTTTTCTGCTCGAAGCCTTCATGTGTAGATAGGGGTGCCCAGAGAGAAGCAGTGATGGACAGCTGATGGAGAAAGCCTGGTACCCATTTCCAAAAATGTCTTGTCTACATAAATATATGTTTTTATTTCCCTTATCCCCTTCTGGAGCTGGGGCTTTTGAGTCCTGGTTCTCTGCTGGAGCATCTTTTTCCTCCTCGTCGTCACAGAAACCATTTGGAAAGTCCCCTCCCAGTCCCTGGTGCAGAGCAGGATTACCCACAGCAATAATTCCTGATTTCCTCAGAGCCCCCCAGGTTCCTCTGGTGGCCTCTGGAACGAGCAGGAGCTTTGCTGCGTTCTCGGAGCCGCTCTGCTGCCTGCCAGGGCACGGCTGGGAGGGCGTGGGGCAGGCGTTCCTGTCATTCTGCAGGAGGAATGCCTTTGCAGTGAGTGTGTGACAGGTATGGAGACAAACTGAGACAGCCGTCCTGTCCCTGTCCCTGTCCCCTGCAGGGGATGGCCTCGGGCATGAGGAGGTGCCAGTAGGGAATCATAGAACCATTTAGGTTGGGAAAAACCTCTCAGATCACCGAATCAACCTTTGACTGATCGCCACTCTTCAGGAGCTGAAGAGGAAATGGAGATTTCCCGGCTGAGGAGCCCTGGGAAGGGGTTGGGACCCTGGTGGCACCAGGGACAATGCCAGGCTTTGGCATCAGCGTCGCTCCCGCAAGTTCTGCTGCTCTTAGTTTGCTCTTTATTTATCATCGTGGAGGCTCTCCACAATGCCAGCCTGGAGCTGGGGATTGTTTGGGACAGGTCAGCATTGTCACCTCTCCTGGTGTGTCCCCCACACTTGTCCCCATGGTGACTGGGGCTGTGGCCGTGCTATTTCCAGTGCCCCTGGGAACACGAGCACCGCTGTCACTGTCACCTTGCTGAGGTGATTTATTCCTGGGCAGCCTCAGAGAACGTGTGGATGGCTCCACAGGGAATTCCAGCCTGCCCATGGGAAGGTGGCAACCCACAGGATGGGGACGTGGGCAGGACCAGGGCTGCTTTAGGGGTGTAAATCATGGTCCAAGTCTGGACAGGAGTTGTCCTGCTGTGCAGGGAGCCCTTGGAGCATGGAGATATCTGTCCAGAGTCCGTATCCATCCCTGAGAAGCAGCTCCCTGGGTCATGCAGGCCCTGGGCAGAGACTGTGCTCTTACCGACACACACGGGACTTGGTGGTGCCAAAACGTTCCCTCGGCTTTGTGCGTAACTCCTCAAAACCTCAGTCCTGTCTGAGGCACAAAGGCTTTTGATCCGGGGCTTGTCGAGTGGTAGGAAGGCAGAAAGCAGCGTGAAGGTGTCACTCTGTTCTGTGGGGACCAACAGCAGGGCCCAGATTAGAAACAGGCTGTGCTGAGGTCACTCATGGCCCTACCCAGTGCCACCTGCCAGGACCTGCAGCCTCCAGGGGCACTGCCCCTGCTCACCATGCCCAGCAGCTGGAACAGAAGATGCTTCCCAATTGCCACCTTTTGTCTTTCCTCAGCTTCATCCACCTAAGGATGAAACCCTTCTCTTTCTTTGCCAGTTTTGAGGATGTCTGTGAGAAACTGCCACGAGATCATTCGGATCACAGTGGACATGAGACACCAGGACCAAACCCTCGAAGAATAAGATACAATCCTCTTCTTCAATCATGCAATCCTTGCCTAGAAAGCCATTTTATGCTGGATTTTTTAGTCTTGAGTAATCCTAACCTAAAAGGTACTGCATCCTCTCCAAGTTTATTTCATTTACATTGAGCACCTGCTACATTCTCTTCCTCCAGCCGCTGATGAAAAAGGTTGTGTTTGCAGGAACTTTGGTCCTTCCCCTCCCTCTGGTGTGATTCACCCGAGGATGTTGCATTTCTCGCATTTCCCTAGCGAGTGGAGAAGCAGAGGCGACTGCATCAATGCAGACAGGGCCGGAGAAGACTCGGGCTGATAATGGGAATTTCTGTACAAATGCTAATTATATCAACAGCCAAGCCAGGTCTGCGCTGGGGCTTCACACCAGGATTTCCCCTGTGGGTTTGGCCAGGAGCTGCAATTCCTTTGTGTTACAATTAATAAGAGAAACTTGCAGATTTCTGAAAGGTTTCTGTGCTGCAGTGCGAACACAGGGATGGTTTATCCTGCTCAGAAGTTGGCTGGAAGGTTTTCAGGCTGTGTCTGCAAAAGGAAGGGCTGTCCCCCTCTTTCCTGGAGAGAAGAGTCTGGGAAGGGCCAGAGGGACATCACCTCCTAAATCTGTGTCTCCTGGCCCTGCCCTGCCCCTGCCCTGCCCCGCTTCCACCACAGGAATCCTCACCCCCATCCACGGCTCCTTCAAAGGATGGCGATGGGAACACCGAGCACTTTGTTGTTAATAATAGAGCCAATTTAGGGATGAGCTGCTGAGGGATTAAAGGGCTGCCCGACTGGTTTTGGAGGTGAGAATAATGGAGCTGAATAAATGGTGCATCCCACCCGCTCCTCCTTTCATCTTCCTTACATGGAATTTGTTAGTGTTTGACTTCCAGTAATTTATGGGAAGCGCAGTTATCATTTCCACACCCCTCCTACGGATTTCTGCTCACATAAACCACTGTCTCATGGCACAGCACAGGTTTTTATTGGCCATTTTATGTGATCCCGAGCCCTGCTCTGTCCTCCTGCCATCACACTGAGCCCTTCAGGGCCACATGGGGAGGAATCAATGTCACCCAGCTCTGTAAAAAGCTGGGGTCCCTCAGATTTCAGTGCTGTCATAACTACGAAGCTGATTTAAAATATGACACACCTCAGAATCTTCCGTATCAGATCATCCGGGGGCTGTAGATGAGCTATTGTACACTCCTCTCATTCCTGCACAAGTCTTAGGACCATCCATTTTCAAATGGGGTTTCAGGTCCCAGCTGGGCTTCTCAATCTTCCCAAAAAGGAGGGGAATTACAGTAAATAAGTGATGGAAATGAAAACCTTGTGTCCCCTTAGCATTTCTGCCCGTTCCTGGACTTTTCCTTCTGCAGGGGGTGTGTGTCTCATTTCCAAACCCTCTCTGGGAGTCAGGAGGACAAACTGGGCTTGCTGTTGTTGAGTGCAGCCGGGATTTGCCCTGGAAAGGGTGGGTAAGGCAACCCAAGCTCCTGGGCTGCAGACAGAAGTGACAGGGGCACCTCGGGAAGGGCCGCATCCATCAAGTGCGGCAGGTCACCGCGACTGAAACCATGAGATCATCAAGAGCCGAGCTCCACCCCGCAGGGAAATCTTTTTATATCTCCCTGGCAGATGCCAACCATTCGCTCACTCCCTGGAGCAGGGGCTTGCCAGCGAGCAGAGCGGCAAAGCCCCCGCGGGCTGCGGTGCCGTCAGCAGCGGGAGCTGCGCTCTGGGAAAACGCCTCGTGTTTACCCAGGTGTGATGCCCGCCCCACCCGCGGGTGCCAGGCCCTGCCTGGGCTCTGTCTGAGCAGCAGAGCCTCTGCAGGGCTGTGTTGTGTCTGCTTGAGATACCATCAGCACCCCGGGGCCAGCCCCGGCGGCTCCGCTCGGCTTTGGGGAGGGAACCGGAGCTTGGTGTGAACCCAACCGCGGTGGAGCTTGGTGTGAACCCAACCGCGGTGGAGTGTTTTCCACACAGGTTTGGCTTTGTGAAGCCTGGGAGTGTTCGCCAGGCCTTGGCACAGGTCCTGTGCTCCACCCTTTGATGTGGGTGAGGAGGATCAGGGAAGAAGGATTGGGATTTACTCTCATCACGTAGCAGCTACTCCTGAGCGAGTGATTCCCTGCGGCAATTTGGGAATGAGACTTCAGCTCTGGAGCGGCTTCGGAAAGAGTTAGTGAGGATGTGTTGCACAACAGCCCAGTCCGGGCTCTGTCTCTCTCCCTGCCCCGTGGAATTGTGAACTTCTCATCTGCTTGTCACTGCTTTAATGGGATGGTGGATCCACAGAACTCCTCAAGAGCAGCATCCTCCAAAATCCAGTGATTTAACCATCAGGAGTGCAGGAATTGCCATTTACACTCCTGATGGTTGTTTGTGTGACTCCAGCAGGGATGAAATTAATGTGTTTTCTGCGGGGATACTTATGTGGGAAGTGAAAAATAGGGTCAGTTTTAATCCATGAAGTTCTGTGAGGAGGGGATGGAAAGGAGAGCCCATGGATGCTCCACACTGGGCAGAGAACGTCCGAGAGACATAAAGTCTTCAAAAGCAGACTTTCCTCTTGTCCTCACGTGGGAGAGAGCAGCACGAGCAGATGGAGAGGACATCCCTGGTTTTTGTGGTGGGAAGCAAACCCTTGGCTGAGCACTCATTTACCAGACAGCTGCCCCAGGACACTGTTGGACTTCCTAAAATAAAAATCCTTCTGCTTTTTCCCCTGACACCAAGGTATTTTGCATAAAACAGTCAAACCGACCACCCCAAATCCATTTACAAGTTTTCTAAGAAATCCTTGGAGCAGGTGGGGGAAATCAGAGTTCAGAGCTGAATTCCGCAAGCGATGACACTGAGTCTGGGGAAAGATTTTCATTGCTGAAATCCAAATGTCCACAAATGCCTCTTTCTTAAATTATGGGATGTTTTTGGTGTGGATCCCCTCCAGGCATTCGCAGGCACCTGCTGATATCTCACTTCTGTCAGATCCCTGGTCCTTTCTCACCTGGAGGATCATTGTTTGCTATTTTCCTGTGAGGATTTGGTGGTGTCTCCGTGTTTTTGACATTCCGTGACCTGGGTTTGGCCCACAGCAGCGCTCCTGCCTCTGCATTTCACAGGATTGCAGGAACTGGGAGGGAACTCTGGAGATCATCCCAATATCCCATCTGAATTCCCTGCTCACAGCAGGGTCAGTGAGAGCAGCTTGTTCAGAGCTTTATGCTTGGCTTGTGGCAGGAGGGAGCTGAAATCCCACCCTGGATCTTCCCTTGCGTGGAGTCCAAAGGCAGGTGGAGGAGAGAGTCCATTGTTCCTGCAGGGAGAAGGTTGTTGTGCTCATTGTTAACTTGTTTGGCTTGGGTTTAAGTCTGTGTGAGTTGGAATATCTGCAGAGGAAATTGGGTGTAAGCCAGGCTTAAGGACAAGTCTGCACTGGCTGGCGTCACACCAAGAAATGGAAATTACGCTGTGCCACAGACCAAGGGAAAAGCGTTGCCTGTGTTGGTTTACATGGGATATTGGGATAAAATCCCTCCCTGTGAGGATGGGCAGGCCCTGGCACAGGTGCCCAGAGAAGCTGTGGCTGCCCCTGGATCCCTGGCAGTGTCCCAGGCCAGGCTGGACAGGGCTTGGAGCAGCCTGGGACAGTGGGAGGTGTCCCTGCCATGGCAGGGGTGGCACTGGGTGGGATTTAAGGTCCCTTCCAGCCCCAGCCATTCCATGACTCTGTCCCTGATCCTTCCTCCCTCTGTTGGGAACAATATTCAATCTGTTCAATGATTAAAAAAACCCCACAAGACCCAAAGCAAACAGTGTCCTTCCACTTGCCAAAAATTCAACAAAAGAACCAAAAAAAAAACCCTCAGAAGAGCTGGGACAAGGGAAGGAGAGGGAAATAGGATAACAGAGCTTTTAAAAGCCTGTTGCTTTGCAGCTGTTCCCATCCTGGCTGCTTGCCAGAGGTGTTTGGATGATCATCTGCCAGGGAAAAAAGAAGTCCTTCAAACCCATCATTTGATGGGGACGTTATTTCTCAGAAGGAAAAGGAAAATCAAGGTTTGGGATTTAGGAATGGAACTGCACCAATGCAGGAGGCAGGGTTCTTCACTCAGGTAGAGCTGAGGGATATCCCGGTGCTGGGAAATTCTTCAGGTGGGGATTTAGGGCACAGAGGGCTCGGATCTTTGGAGAAGGGAGGGTGATGGGGAAGAAGTGCTCTCCCTGATGATGGGAGCATTCCCGAGGCTGGGACCTGGAGTCAGGGATGAGCTCTGCAGGGAAGGTGCTGCACAAACCGAGGAACACCCCCATGGGCCCCCTGGAACATCTCCAAGCACAGAGATGCCCTAAAGCACAGCAAACTGAAAGGGATGAGATGGAATTCTTTCCTCTCCTAGATAAAAGTGATCATAAAACAGACTAAATCTGGGATTGGGACACCCTGGGGATTTTTTATGGTTTCTTATCAGGCATTATCAGGTTTTTGTTTTACCTTGAGCCGTGCAGGAGCACCTGATGGTTCCTCTCCTGTTGCTGCGCCCCAGGATTCCTCTCACACCCCGCACTTGGAGCAGATGCTGTTCAAAGGTTCCGGGAGGAGCTGTTGGCAAATGGGCCATGACAGGTTGCAGAAAGAGGATAAAATAGCAGGAGTTTCCAAGGAGAGGCTGGAGAGGCAGGAAAAGAAAGGAAGGACAGTCTGGAGATGATCTGTGCCAGGCTGACTGGGCTGTGAGAGCCCTGCTGAGGTGCAGACTGTGCAGGGCAAGGCTGACAGATTTTCCTGGTTCCTGGAGGGCTGGAGCAGGAAATTCTGTCTTGCTCTGCCCTCATTCCACCCTGAATCCTTGGATTGCATGGGGAGGAGCTGCTCAGATGCTGTGCAGAGAGCTCCATTTCCATGGACATCCAGCTCCCACAGAGATTTCCACAGGATACAGCTTTCAAATGGAGTGAGGCAAATCTAGGATTTATGGAATCGCAGAATCATGGAATGGTTTGGGTTGGAAGGGACCTTAAAGACAGCCCCATTCCATCCCCCTGCCATGGCAGGGACACTTCCACTGTCCCAGGCTGCTCCAAGCCCTGTCCAGCCTGGCCTTGGACACTGCCAGGGATCCAGGGGCAGCCACAGCTTCTCTGGGCACCTGTGCCAGGGCCTGCCCACCCTCACAGGGAACAATTCCTTCCCAATATGCAATCTAACCCTACTCTCTGTCAGTTTGAAGCCATTCACTGTGTCCTGTCACTGCTGTTCCGGCTGACTTGCAAAACCGCTTAGTGCAAAGCACTGAGACCATCCACAGGGAATTATTTTCCTCTTCATCCTCTCCTTGACCCCTTGGGAAATGTCCCATGGGAGCCATTTCAAACTTCCACTGTGACTCTCTGGGCAACAGTCCATTCCCATTGACTGGAGAGGGAATTTTGATTTTCTCATCAGCTCTTCACCCTGTGGAATGGCTGTCCTTCAGCCTGGGATTAATTAGGACTGATGACCAAAAATGTCATCATCAGCCTTCCACCTCTCCTAGGGCTGCCCTGAACCAGAAGAAGGCAATGTAAAGGAGTGAATTCCAGCTGGGAAGTCATCAGCAAGACTGTGCATCCCTGGCCGTGTGGGATGTGGCTGATTCATCCTGCAGAAAGAATCCAGGATTCCCACAGGTGAACAGGCACCGGTCAGCAACAGAGGCTGCAGGGCTTCCTCAGCCAACCTCTGTTTTGAATATTAAGCTTTGCCTCGTGACCCTTGCGGAATTCAGCTCCCAGGGCAGAGGAAATGTTGGAAGAGGTCAGGCGAGCTGTGCTGTGTCCGTGTCACTGGGAGCAGCCAGCAGCATTCCAGGACGACATCTGATTTTGTGCTTTTACGAGGCAGATGTTTGGGAGAAGGGATGTGCTGTTTATTTGAGTCGCTGTCTCCCAGCCCGCCTCCTGCCCCGCGCTCACACTCGGAGCCCATAAATAAGGATTCCTGGGATTATGCCGCTGTTTGGGCAGCCCTGTCTTCCATCAGGGCCGGGACAAAGTGCAACCCCGCTCCTCCTGCACCTCAGTTTTACTGGGGAATAAATCAGCGAGGGCTAAATCCTCTCTCGGTGACACGAGGATAAGTCTGGGACGGCCGCGCTGACGTCGGCGCTGTGATGGAATTCTGAAGGAGAGCTCGACTCCTTGATTTCAGAGGGTGCTGCTGATTTACACTGAAAGAACTCGGGCTCAGCATGTCCTAGGGCTGAACAGCAGGGCAGGCTTTGCTCTGGGATGTGGTGCTGGCGGCACAGCAATTCCCTGGATTTTGCTGGAATTAAGTTGATGGAAATGAGTCGTGGCTCCAGCACAGTTTGAGCCTCAAAGAGCTCCAGATCATTAACGAAAGAAAGGATAAATCCTGTGTAAAGTGATTAATCCCATTGCCTGGCACTGCTCCAGGAGAGTCCCCCAGGGATGAACGCCACCCTTTGGCTTGTGTTGGGATGATGATGATGGTGGAGAGGAAGGCAGCGGTGCCCCCATACCCTGATGGACACCAGGGGGATGTCCATGGAGGACAGGAGATCCCAGCTGACCCCAGCATGTGGGAATGCTGCTCTCGGCTGCGCTTCTCCAAGAGGACACAAGAAGTTGTTGAAGGCAGCAGTCAGGGTGTTAATCCTTACTCACTTGTTCCTCTAGATTTTCCCACCTTTTTTAAAGGATTAGAAGTGAAATCATGGAAAAGAGGCGCTGGTCCCTCTCTCTGCTGTGGCTCCAGCCTGCAGCTGTGGGTTTGAGCAGTCTGT
>VZRL01005946.1:38066-58822 GCA_013397895.1 Origma solitaria
TTAATATTATTATTATTATTATTATTATTATTATTATTATTATTATTATTATTATTATGAAGTGGATATTTCCTCTGAAGCTGTAGGGCTTCCCCAACAACCTCACTGCTTATAGAGACTTCACAAAGGAGTTCCTGGAATTCTGGTGGCTCCTTTAGGGAAACTGGAGAGCCCAGTGGTCACCTCAGGGTCTGCCAGCCTCACCCCATAAATGCCACGGGGCACAGGCTGATTTACAGCCCCCCTCTGGTGGCCTGACCAACTCTGAATGGCTCCTAAGTGACTTTTTAAATGGCTCTGAGTGCCTTGGGCTGCCCAGGGTGAGATGCAGGCACGTGTGGCACTTTGAAGGTCCAGGAGAAGCAGCAGGTGACCTGGAGGTGCCACCGAGCAGGACATGGGGTCAGCAGCTCCAGCTGGCCCTGGGACCTCCTGGGAGGGACCCCAGAGGTGCCTCCTTGTCCCAGGTGCCCATGGAGGTGGAGGTAACAGAGCATTGTCCCAGTTCTCCCACCCGTTTTGTTCTCACTGAGTGACTCTGCCAGGAGGGAACCCAAACTGGGATTGCCATGGAAACAAGTTTGGATGGGAAGCTCAACCCATGGGGCAGCAGGAAGAGGCCTTTGGGCTTCTGTCTCCTGTCAGACTGTGTGGTTGGATGTGGAACAGTCATTATGACGATAATCGTGCCATGAGATATCCAGAAACACTGACTCTCTTTGTTTTCCTGGGAAAAACGAGCCAGGATCTCAGACCCTGCCCTGTGAGCGATGGGGGTGATGAGCAGCACCACCCCAATGAGCAAAGCTCTCTAATTATGACAGCAGCAATTAAGCCCCAGTGGCTGAGGGGTGCAGAGCTGGAAGCACAACCTCGCTGTGCTCCATGGCTCTGTTTCCTGAATGCACACATGGAATTATTTTGGAGAATTCCCTTTTCCTTCCCACTTGAGCTGCACGAGTGGCTTTGCCCTGGGAGCTCTGGGGATGGTTTGGGTTCCCTTGGAAGCTGACAAGCACCATCTATAGGATCGCTGCAGAAGAGCCCTCGGGCTTCCAGCTGGTGAAAAAGGGCAGAGGAGCTTCACTCCGAGTTTCCAGATTTGTTCTGGAAAAACTCCAGCGTGCTTAGCATTCCACAGTACACAAAGTCACTGCTTTCATCACCCGTCGTTCATGTTTGGGTGGGTTGTCCACCCTGGGGAAACTGCTGGTCCTTGATCCCATGGGGGACTGTTCCCTGTGGAAATTGCTGGAATTTCAGAGCCATGATTGTTTCACGCAGGGATTTTCTAAAGAGCTCACAATACGCAAAATTTCCAGGCTGCAGTTTTCCTCAGGAACTGCAGGGATGGGACGAGGGGGAATGGCTTCAAACGGAGAGAGAGGAGGTTTAGGTGGGATGTTGGGAAGAAATTGTTCCCTGTGAGGGTGGGGAGGCCCTGGCACAGGTTGGGAGGGAAGAAGGAAGGGAGGCAGGATGGATAAACACTCTTTGCAGGGCAGATGGAGTGCAAATAATCTCTTTAAAGAGATGCTGGCAAGGGACACTGGTGCAAATCATCTCTGTCACGTTGGAACTTCATCCTTGATTTGCACAAGAAATACAACTTCAGTTTGGATACCCAGAATTCTTCTGAGAGAGGCATTGTGTTCCCAAAGAACAGATACGTTTTTTTTCTCTCTGCAGATCCAGTTTGGCTTTAAAGCTGTTTTCTTCTCCTACACACACAGATGATAATCTTTTACATGTCCTTATTAAAAAATATCACTCCCAGAAAATAAAAACATAGCATATTCTGTACTTGTTCCTTTCTCTATCTCTGAATTAATTTCCCATTTTTTCATCAGACTTGTCAGTCATTTGGGTATCTCCACAATCAAGGAAAGAGGTGTATTCTCTCTCCCGGCTTTTAAATTAATGCTGTTTTTCTTTCTTTTTTCCCCCAGAGATCCCTGGATGTCCAGGAATGGTCGAGAGCTGAGTGATCCAACCTCTTTTTCTCACCAGCCTGAGCTCGTGAGGGCTCTGGAGAGATGGAGTGGGAGCACGGCCTCGCTTCCCTGAGCCGCGGGCGCTGTGGGAAGTGACGGCCTTGGCAAACGTCCCCATCCCAACCCATCGCCCATCGCCTCGGGAGAAGCTGGGGAGGGACAACAGGGGACCAGGAGAGGCTCCGGGAGCCTTGGAGGACACTGGGAAAGCCAAACCACGGCAAAAGGTGCTCAGGGGTTTCTCTCCGGGGAAAATCCTTTCCAAAAGGGAGCACCAGGACCACGAGTGGTCTCCAGTTGGTTTGGGAGAGGCACAGCCGGGTGGTGGCCAGGCCAGGAGAGCAGCAGGATGTGCTGGTGGCAGCCTGGCCACGTGCCGGGTGGGGATTCAGCTGGAGCAGGAATCTGCCCAAGACCAAGAGAGAGGAGCATGGAAGATTCCTTCCATTATTCTGTGCTTGTTTCTCCTTCTGGTGTCTTCTCTGTCTACCTCTTCTTCTCTGCAGAGAGCACGTGGGGCCCTGACTGTGCCCAAGGAGCAGAAGGACTGGCACAGGGCAAATCCAGATGGGGCCTTTGTTTGCTCCTTGCTGCAAAAATTCTGCCACTGTCCTGCCTGGACTGCAGCCATTGGAAAAGGTGGGACCTGGCAATCCTTTTCCTTGAGGGAGTGACATTTTAGCAGGACCAGCCACCCTCGGGAGCTGAGATTTCCCACCTGAGGCTCAAAACGTGACAGAGCATCCATCCCTCTCCTGCAGCGGTGGGAAGGAGCACATGGAGCTCCTGACTTTGGATTGTGGAAAACTCGTTGAACAAAGAGACAGAGACGGAGGGAGTGATGGTCTCAGGCAGAAAACAGCAGGAAAAACTGACAGAAAACCATAGGAAAACGTGCACCTTGGACTTGCAGGGGGTGCTCTCTCCAGCTGCAGCTCTTTGCTCACAGAGACGTGGGCAGGAGGTGCTGGTACTGAACTGTGGAGCCCCAGCTCAGCCCTTCCCCTCGGCCTCCCAGCCGCACAGCCCTCCCCTCGAGTGCAATCCTATTTATTTATTTATTTTCTCGCTGCTTGACGTGAAGCTGCTAAAGGAGCCCCCTCCCCACAAAGCCCCAGGTGTGCGTGAGGGGACTGAGGGCACAGGGACAACTCCCACCAGAGCAGGAGCAGCGTTCTGCTGAAGGTGTGCTGCTGTGGTGGGGCACTGGGCTCGGTGGTCCTGGAGGTTCCTTCCAACCAAGAACCTGTAGTTCTGTAAGGTTTGAAAAGGATGTCCCATCCCTGGGAGTGTGCAAGGATGGTGGGATGGGGCTTGGAGCACCCTGGGATGGTGGAAGGTCCCTGCCCGTGGCAGGAGGTGGAATGGGAGGATTTTTAAGGTCCCTTCCAGCCCAGAGCATTTACAATTCAATGGACACGGAGTGGGCACATGAGGCAAGAGGAAAAGCTGAGACCAGAAATGCTGTCCCTGGGGCAAAGGTGCAATTTTGATCTTTCAAAGACTGAGAACAAGCCGGGCAGAGCTTTGTTGGGAAGGACAGAGGCTGCAGGAGCTCCGCAGTGCCCCTCAATCCAGATTTTCTTTGTGCAGGGCCGTGTCCCTGCGAGAGTTGCTCACCTGGGGGGCTCTCCAGTGCCCTCCCCCACCTCCCAAAGCTCAGGAGGGACCCGGGATCCCCTGAAACCCCTTGGCTCAGCTCCAGCTGCTCCGGGAGAACCTGATTTCTCCCATCCCCTTCCCTCTGAAGTGCCCCGCTAAGGCTTTGTCCAAACCTGCTTAAAGGAGATATTTCCCAAAAAAACTGTTCCTCAGAAGATTGCTGGCTGGCCCCAGTCCCTTACGATGCACTGGGAACACTGTCCTCAGGATTGTTTTCAGGTTAGGGATGTACATGGGATTGCTGCAGTTCTTTTTCTCCCCAGTCCCTGAAGTGCCAGAGCAGGGAGTGGAAGGAGGAATGCTCCGGTCATTTGCCACCCCCAAAGCAGGTAAAGGACCTGCTGCTTGCTGCCTTGCAGAGCTCTGCAAATCCCTCTGCCTCTGACCCTTCAGGCTGTTCCACGGATTCCACTCACTGATGGATATATTTTCAACGCCTGGCCCCAGGGTTACTGTGCTGTCCCTTGGGAGAGGGCTCCGTGCTCCACGGCAGGAGCTGTGTGAGTTTTTCACCTGCATTTTCTCCTGGAAGCTCCATTCCATTTTCCCTGGTGCTGCTCCTCAAACACCTGCTGTCCATTTTGTCCTGCCTCTTGACCAGTGCTCCTCTTCCCCTTCCAAGAACTTCCCTGCCTGCTGCCATCCCCTGTCCTTCCGTGGCTCGGCACAGGATGAGTCTGGTCACTAATGAGTCTGTCAGGGATCCAACCCCACCCCCGGAGCAGCCTCTGGCAGTGCCCAGACCCCCCAGCAGCCCTGGAGCTGCTCCCTCCATGATGTGGGGCACAGGGAAGGAGCAAACAGAGCCAAAACGGATCAGCGTTGGCACTGAGCACTTGAATCCCAAAATATCTGGAAGAAATCCTTCCCTGTGAGGGTGGGCAGGCCCTGGCACAGGTGCCCAGGGAAGCTGTGGCTGCCCCTGGATCCCTGGCAGTGTCCAAGGCCAGGCTGGATGGAGCTCTGAGCGGCCTGGGACAGTGGAATGTGCCCCTGCCCATGGCAGGAGGTTGGAATTAAATGATCTTTAGTGTCCCTCCCAACCCAAAGCAGTCTGGGGTTCTGTGACCCCGTGGGGGACAATCCCTGCTGGGGACAATGCCCAGCCTGAGGATGCTCCAGTACAACCCGTGCTGCTGTACTGGGAACAGCTGGGGACAGGGAATTGGGGTCTGCCCTGCCCGGAGATCCCACCCAGGGTCTGGAGCTGCAGCTCTGCATCGGGGGAGAGCTGGGAGCATGCGGGGAGCCAGCGTGGGGAGCTGAAGGGTCCGAGCTCTGCTCTTGTCACCGAACAAATAAAGAATGGAAAGTCCTGCTCTTCCCTCTCTTCTTCTTCACAAGTGGCACTGGAGGGAGGGTCTGCACCCAGCTGCAGGGATGGGAGGTGCCAGGGCAGCTCGGGAAGGGCTGTGGTGGGGACAGGAGGTGCCAGGGTTTGGGAAGGGCTGTGAGGACAGGAGGTGTCAGGGCTTGGGAAGGGCTGTGGGGACAGGAGGGTGCCAGGGCGGCTCGGGAAGGGCTGTAGGGACAGAGGGAGAGGTTGGATGCCGTTGGGATAACCAGGGGGGTTCAGAACACAAAGTGCAGGGAGCAGGGGCAGAGCCTCTCCGTGGGTTCCTGGTGCTGGCGGGTGACGGATGGCGATGTCCCCATTAGGAATGGCATGTGGGACTGCAGGGGAGGCGGTGGGTGTGGGGCTGAGCAGGAGAACACATCAAACAAACCAAGGAGGAGGAAAAAAGCAGATAAAAGAGGGTGCTGAGCCTCGCATGGGTTTCACAGGATGCCAGCAGAGGACTCTGAAGTCCCCTGTGGGACACTGTGCTGTCCCCTGGGCTGGTTCTTCACTCAAATCTCAGATCAGCTGCTTCAGTCCTGCCCTCCACCCCAGCTGCTCTCCCCCTGACCCAGGGCAGGGTGGCACTGACAGCACTGCAGCTTCTGCAGCGTTTGTCGGGGGAAAAATTGGTCCCCAAACAAGGAAAGAATCAAAATGACACTATTCGAACTGAATTGATGATGAGACAATTAATCATCCCAATTAGAAACAGTGGAGATCCTGGAGTGTCCTAATCCATAAAGATGCTCCAGGCAGCAGCACCCTGCAGTTTGCAGTGCTCTGGAAGGAATTTGGGAATTATTTGGGAATTTGGGAATTTGGGAATCTGGGAATTTGGGAATTTGATCCCAGGACAGCCAGAATAACTGTGGTGTCACAGCCCTGCTTTTTACTGCCACTGAGAACCCCAAAAACTCCACAGCTCATCCCTGCTGTCTGTGGACATTCCCAAAGTCACCTTCTGTGCCACCCACCCTCATCAGAGACCTTGGCCAAGCTCTGCAGGCCTCCAGGATGGATCTTCTCCAGCTCCCAGCCTTTGGATCTGCATTGACAGAGCTCTGGGGTCAGCCCTGGGTTTTGGGAGTGGAAAAAGTGTGAGCCTTATTTGCCAAGAGCCCACATAGCCTCCAGACAGCCCAGGAGGAGTCCAAATATCTCCCTCAAGTTCCTAAAGGTTGCAAGCAGAGAGCTGCGAGGAGATGATTGCAGCACATCGCTGCAATAAACCCTCTCTTCATCCTTTCATGGTCCGAGGTATGAACATGAATTATGGCAGCGTTAAACCTCCTGAGAGCAGCATTTCAAATCGCTCTCTCAGGCGGCTGCTAAAGAGCATTGTTAAGCCAAGATGTCAGCGCTTGCTGCTGAATGAGGCTGTTTTACGAGGCACTTTAATCCTTCCAGGAATCCAGGGACCCCTTTTCCACCCCCGGATCCACTGCTTGCTCCCTCTTTTCTGTCCTGTTTGTTCCCCGAGGCCCTGGCGCTGTCACCTCTGGCAGCCTCATCGCTTCCAGGTGTAAACAGGTTCCTAAAACCCCACATCTGGCTGGGTTTGGGGCTACAGGGAAATCAGGGATTCTCTTGTGGCTGCTGAAAGTTTTAGGGTAATTTTGTCAGCAGGGCTGCCAGCCCCCTGCAGTCCCTGTAGGACACCTTGCTGTGGTGCCCTGTGGCTTCTGGGCATGGATTTTGCTGGGGGATGGAGGAGGATTGAGGAGCTGTGCCCTCCAAGAGCCACAGTCACCCCAGCCCCAGCCACGTCCCTTTGGGATGATCCTTCAGCTCTCAGCACTCTCTTAAAATCCTGCTTTAAAATAAGCAGCAGGTGCTTTTCCTGACTTCCTCATTTCCCTTATGGGGCATGTGTCCCTTTCCCTGCTTTCCCTATTTCCCTTATGGGGGCTGTGTCCCTTTCCTTGTTTTCTTTGTTTCCCCTCTGCAGGATGTGTCCCTTTCCCTATTTCCCTATTTCCCTTCTGCAGGATATGTCTCTTTGCCTTCTTTCCCTATTTCCCTTTGGGGGATGTGTCCTTTACCCTGCTTTCCCTATTTCCCTTTTGGGGTCTGTGTCCCCTTCCCTGCTTTCCCTATTTCCCTTCTGGGGGCTGTGCCCCTTTCCCTGATTTCCCTGTTTCCCTGTTGGAGGATGTATCCCTTTCCCTTCGTTCCCTATTTCCCTTCTTCCAGATTTGTCCCTTTCCCTGCATTCCCTATTTCCCTTCTGCAGGATTTATCCCTTTCCCTGTTTTCCCTATTTCCCTTCTGCAGGATGTGTCCATTTCCCTTCTTTCCCTATTTCCCTTTTGGGGGCTGTGTCCCTTCCCTTCTTTCCCTATTTCCCTTCGTCTGGATTTATCCTTTTCCCTGCTTTCCCTATTTCCCTTCTGGGGGCTGTGTCCCTTCCCTGCTGCCATGGCTCCAATATCATTCCCGAGGTTTTCCCACCACCCCTTCCGGGCACAAACTGATTTCTGGGTCTCACAGCCACATTTATTTCATTTCCAAAGGCACAAACCCCAGCAAACGTTGGATCAAACAGCTCCAAGTGGGTGATTTACTGTTATTTTCATTGCTATGGGAGAGTGTTGAATTCTCAAATGCTCCGGATTGGTCTCCATGGAAATTGGTAGGAAGCTTTGGATTGCACACTGCTGAGGCTGAGGGGATGGGTTTGTCTCATGGGCTGCTCTGCTTTGCTTTTTGTGTCACTGAAATTCCTAATGAAAATGGGAATGTGCCAGCCCAGGCTTCACCTGACAGCAGGAAACGAACAACAGGAAGAAGGGGCGTTACAGAAATGGAAATTGTGGTCATTAAAGCACGAAAAATCCCATCAAAATAAATCTGGGCATTATAAACACCTGGCTGCTTTATCCATGCTGCTTCTCCAGAGCTGGTTGTGGCTGCAGACTGGGAAAGCAGGGAATTCCCAGTGCTGCTGTTAACCATTAACCACTTTGCTGCGGGCTCTGGCTGCAGCCTGTGTGCAGACCCCGTGTTTTTATTAATTAATCTCCCTTCAAAGGCCATCCAAGGCAATGGGAAGGCTGGATGGGCTTCCAGGGATGCAGGTGGCAACGAGCTGTGTTTGCAATGGCAATGGCAATCGGAGCAGGGAGCTCCAGGTGGCTCCAGGTGGCTGCAGGTGGCTGCAGGTGGCTCCAGGTGTCACAGCAGCCATTCCTGGAAGCTCAGGATCTAAATGGACAAGAAGGGACAAGCAGGAGAATAAAGACAGCCAGAGGGGACATTCCAGGGGCAGCAGCAGCATCCAGGGGGATCCCTGGCTCAGCAGAGGTCAGGGAAACGTCAGGAAATGAGGAGCAAAGGAAAGGATGGTTCTTCATCAGGGACACACAAAGAGGGATGGGTTCGAGAAGGAGGGGAAATTTAGGTTGGATATTGGGAAGGGATTCTTCCCTCTGAGGGTGGGCAGGCCCTGGCACAGGTGCCCAGAGCAGCTGTGGCTGCCCCTGGACCCCTGGAGGTGTCCAAGGCCAGGCTGGACAGGGCTTGGAGCAGCCTGGGACAGTGGAAGGCATCCCTGCCCAGGGAATTAAATAGCTTTAAGGTTCCTTCCAACCCAACCCAACTCATCCCAGCTCAACCCAACCCAACCCAACCAACCCAACCCAACCCAACCCAACTCAATCCAACCCAACTCAACCCAACCCAACTCAACCCAACCCAACCCAACTCAACCCAACCCAACCCAACTCAACCCAACCCATGCTTCCATGGCTAAATGGTTATCTCCTGTCGGGATAAATTGCCTCTCCAGATGGGCTATTTCCCACAGAAGAGCTTTGGAGCAGTTCAGCTGGGAACATCCATCCAGGTAAAAATCCTGGCTGCTCTCCCTGCCCTCCACAGCCTTTTCCATGGATCAGCACTGGGCACAGGGCCCTGGCTACTGGTTGGCCCTGGTGCCAGCATTCCCTGGGCTGGGAATTCAGCAGTGCCCTGCTCTGGGGAGCAGCACATTCCCATTTCCATCCCTCCAGATTCCCGATGGCTGCACAGTCCTACAGCAGCATCAGCTGCTTCCTTCAGCTTCTTCCTGCAAGAAAATTTGGGAAAATCATAGAACCAGAAAGGAATTGCACAAGGAGCACCAAGCAAAGGCAGATTTGAGGAAAGGTTCTGTGTTTTGTTTGTCATCTTTGAAAAATCATTTCAGATGTTTCTCCCAAGTAAACAAAGAAATCACAACTTTGTGGTGACTTTGTTCCCCTTTCAGCAGCGAAGGGAGTGCACCGACCCAGGGATTGTTCCACTTCCTTCCCCCTTCTTCATCTGGAGAAGTTTTGTGATTTTGATGGGTTTTAAACAGCAAAGGAGGGGGATGGGGAGAGATGAGAGCACCCTCAGCATCATCTCTCCACAAGTGCATTCCAGGACAGAGCAAACAAAGAGGAAATTAAATTTTCCACTTTTCTTTTATCATCCAAACCAAAGCGAAATGAATGCGTCAATCCAAAATGAACTTTTCCATGTTTCAGAAGCCTCCCACAAGAAAATGTAATCAGAAATGATTTTTTTTTTTTTTTTTTTGAGAAAAAAGATGGTTTTGATGGAATCAGACTCTGATCCCCTAACTGTGGCTAAGCAGGGTGGAATGGCACTTCCAGCTCTCCCTCCTGGGGCTGCTGTTGGATATTTCCTGCTGGTCCTTGTGCAAACTTGGGATGGTTTGGATAAAGAGGTGTAGAATCCCACTTGGCATCGTGCCACAGACATCCTACATGCTATGGGAAGCCAAGGACAGGGCAGATTTTATCAGGATTTTGTCAGGATGGGGGGAGAGGGGGAGCCCCTCCTTGGCCACCCCCAGCCCAAGCTCTGGTGCATCCCAGGTGCTCCTGCCGGGATAAGAGAGGAGAAATTCCGGAGGGCTCTGTCCTGCCCCAGCTCCAGGACATCACCTGTTGTTGAGGCTGCACTCGGAGGGAGCTCAGAGCTATTTTTGGAGCTGCTTGAGGGCCGGGAGGATTAACGAGCCCCAAATGCACAAGAGAGAGCTCAGGTTTGCTCAGCCACAAACTCTGCCCCAGCTGGGGAAAGGAAGGGCCGAGCTGGAATCCTTGGGAAATTTAGGTTAAATATTAGGGGAAAATTCTCCCCTGTGAGGGTGGGCAGGCCCTGGCACAGGTGCCCAGAGAAGCTGTGGCTGCCCCTGGATCCCTGGCAGTGTCCCAGGCCAGGCTGGATGGGATGGAACAGGTCCAGAGCACAACTCACCACTGACAGCACTGGGGACAATAATGACAAGGGACAGGCATTGTGAAGAGCAGAAAATCCCACAGAGGAACTTCACAGTTCGGGATTTTCTTGCTGAGAGGAGCCAGGTCATGTGGTGGCACCCATGGATGCCAGAGGAGCTCCAAAGCTGACGTCCCTAATAAAGATACACTGCAGGGCAAGTCCCTGGAAAGCTTTCAGAGGAGATCTTTTCATCCTTCCACAGACAATCCTCACCCTTCTGTCCTGACCCTTCCCCTCTCCTTTGGGTCCTGAAGGAAAAAGGACCTTTAGCCCACAGGAATCTCTTGGCAGGTCCTGGAGATTCACCAGGGCTCCTTTCTGTGTGGGCACCGATCCCAAAACTTCCAGCAGCTGAGAGGGTTCCCCCAGTTCAATGAGTCAAAAAAAGAGGTCATGACTCCACCACTTCTGCCCAGGGAGGATTTGGGGTCCCCATCCCTGGAGGTGTCCAGGGAATGGCTGGACAGGGTCTGGTGCAGGGTCACAAGGTGGGGACTGGGCACAGGTTGGAATTGATGATCCTGGAGGTCTTTTCCAACCTCAGCGATCCTGGGATTCTGTGGAAAAGGATTCCTCAGAAAGGGATGAGCAAAACACAGCACCAGTGAGAAGGTAGTTTTAATTAAAAAAAGACAAAAGAGTATCTCTGGAGAGGGAGAGAAAAGAGAGAATTTCCACTTTTGCTTCCAGAATGTCTCTACCAGCTGAGGGATGTCTGGGACACTGGAAAAAAGGCTGGGGAAGAAAGATTTCCAAAGAGCCCTGAGGATGAAACATCGAAGAGTTGAATCTCACCCATAAAATGCCTGCTGCAGCAGGAATCCAGGCTGTTAATTGAATTGACAGCCCCGTGGATCTCAGATCTCCTGGCTGATTCATGCTGAGCCATCCTTGTGACCTTTGAAATATTCAGCTTTTTTGGGGAGAAGCAGTTTCTTTGAAGAGCATGAGTCACTGGGGAGCCCTTCTCATTTTCTGCAGTGAGATGTGTTGATATCTGAGGGATGAATTCATCAATAACTGAGTAATTGCCCCTGCAGGAGCCTGGCCCTGCCCGGGGGTGTTCTCCCACGTGGAGAGATTTACACGTGGATTACAGATTACAGATTTACAAATTACACAAGAAATATTGTGTAATTTGTCTTTTTGTCCCGTGTTGTGATGCTATTTGTGGATTTGATATAGGAAACTTTGTTTTTTCCTTTTAGTTGTTCTTTTGGTTTTTTGTTGTTGTAAGTGAAAATTACATGTTGAATGTAGACTTTAATGATTATTAATTAATGAATTAATGATGCCACACTGTCCCCTGGCCTGGCATTCACAGCATGGAGTGTCCCCTCAGGTCCCAGGGGGGTCTGGGATCCTTCTCCTTCCTCTTGGGGTCTGTTTGTCATGGGAGCTCTGCTAATGCTCCCCTGGGAGAGACCCTGGGAAATAAAGAAATCCTTCTTGTTTCTGCAGCAGCCATTTATCCTTCACAGCTTTTCCCAGTATTTATTGCCTGGTTTTTCTTCTGGAGCAGCAAACCTCGGAGGTGGGGATTTCTGTGTCTGGAAATGTCCCTCTGCCTGTTTTTTGGGGGGTGTTTCCCAAACCCAAACTGCATTTCCCCTCTCATTTCAAAGCTTGCAAACCCAGCATCGCTCCAGCCCCCGCAGGACTCACACGCAGCCTCCAGAGTTCCTAAAGCTCTGCTTTTTCCTGGAAACCTCTCCCAAGACCTCACATAACCCATCTCCCAGGGCCCCTTCTCAGGGGATTATCGGAGGGCAGAAAAAAGAGCCTGAGTCACAGTGCCCTGCACCTGCGGCTGCAATTCCCTCCAGACTGGGGCAGGGCTGATTTTCCATCTGCTTTTCAGGATTAACCTCCCCAGGGCAGTGCCCTGACTCCATCCTGCCGTGGGCAGGTGTCTCTGTGGTGACAGAAGTGTCCCTCACGCCTGGCCTGGCACCTTCCCCTGGGGCAGGGGTTCCCAGCAGCTTCACCCACTCTGACACCTCTGCTCTCTTCCATTCTCCTCCATCCTCAATGGTTTTGAACCAAAACCATGGAAAATCAACAGCAGTTCTGAGTGGGAAGTTTCCTTCTGGAGTGTCTGGATTCCCTGCCCGAGCACAGGGGTAAATCCCAGTGGGAGATGTATTTTTGGCTTTTAATGATTAATGCAGCCTTCAGCAACATCAAATACTTCTGCTGATGCAAGAGAATTTATCAGCAAGAAAATTATCTACTGCATTAGGGACTGTATAACTGTTCTTTCAGCCATCCCATAAATAAATGAAATTAATGGAAGTGGTCATTCCCCCCCACTCAGGGAATCCCTGAGTGTCCAAGGCCAGACTGGACAGGGCTTGGAGCAACCTGGGATAGTGCAAGATGTCCCTGCCCATGGCATGAGATGATTTTTAAAGTCCCTTCCAACCCAAATGATTCTGTGCTTTCTAAAGAGAAAGTTTTAGTCTGATGAAGTAGGGAGAGAGTGGGACCAGAAAAATAAAGAGACTCTGGCATTAAATCACATTAATTGCAACATAACCTTGCGAATGTGCTCCTGGCTGCCAGATTTGCTCACTCCATGAGCAATTGCACACCCACTCCCCTCCCCAGGAGCTCACTCCCCACGTAAATCACAGCAGGCTCCCTCTGCAGCTCGGAGGATTCCTCCTGCCTCTGCATTTGTTGAAGTTTCTGGTTTAAAACACACTCTGTCCCTCTGGTTTGTGTTTTTTCTCGGTGTTTTCCTGGGTCGAGCAAAGATTAAGCCAACCAAATCTCGGCTCTGCATGGAGCCCAAGCCCAGCTGCCCATGGAACGGTGCCTGTGGTCAGTTGAGGTCCTGCCACTAAAAAATCAGGGCAATTGTGAGCTAATTAAGGAGATAAGTAATGAGGTAATTCCAAAAATAGCACCTGTGGATGGGCGTACCCTGCCCAGAGTCAGGCTGGACCCCCCAGGCCATGAAGGTGTAGGGAATTGAGTTTGACATCAAAATCCACACCTGAAACTCACAGCCCTGGGCTTGCTCAGGTCAGAACATTTGTGGGAATGCTCTGCTCTGCCCTTCTGTGTGTGCTGAGCACACAAAGCCCCACCGGACCCCAGGGGCTGTTCCGCTGTGCCAAGGGAAGGGTCCCTGTGCACACACCAAACTCATTTCCCCTCCCAGCCCGGCAGATCTCTGGGAAAAGCCTTCTCCCTGTCCCTGGGAAGGGGCACAGCCTGAGGTGACCCCACCAGAGCCAAAACCTGAAGGTGAATCTGCACAGAAGATGCCAAAGCCCAGCCCCCAGAACCCGGGCTGGCCCTGTGTGTGACAAAGGGGTCAAAGCCACTTTCTCATCCAGGTTTCCACTGAACCACGACTTCCCCGAGCCCAGCCCCTGCAGCCCTCATCTGACACAGAATTCAGTGCACAGGGGCACCAGGCAGGAGCCTCTGTTCCCTAAAATAGCCCTGACAGGTGCCCTTAAAATCCTGGCACCACTGACACCACTGAGCGAGATCCCAAAATGGATTTCATCCCTTTGAGCCCAACCAGATGCAACCCTGGAGCTCCAGGTCACTTTTATTTGTCCATCTTCTATCGGGCACAGGGATTGCAGAGCAGCAGCATCCTCATGCTCTGAGTCCCCAAGGATAAAATCTGGTTATTAAAATTATTAGAGAGGTTTCTCTGCCCCAATTAAGGTGCAAACCCAAAGTCAATAGCAGAGATTTTTATTTATCAGTAAATGTGAGGCACAGAGGGAGACTCCCTGGTGGATGGGCAGTGTTTGGATGGATGAATTCCTGAGGAGTTTCTGGAAGGCAAAGCACTGCGGGGCATTGGCTTTGCAGGATTTCTTCCCAGTGCTGCCAAGGGGAAATCTGGAAGATGGACTCAATCCCCTCCTGCATTTTGTCTTCTGAATTCTTCCCAAAAGTTCTCTCCAGGACAAGCGCCAGGTTTTCCAATTGTTATTGTCCCTAGGGATGCCACCCACAGACAGAGAGGGATTTTGTCATCTGCCTTCACTGGGAGCTGTCCTGTCGCCTCTCCTGCAGCCTGAGATTCCTGGGAAGGGCCAGCTCAGGCTGCAGGTGCTGCGGGAGCTGCAGGAGCTGCAGGAGCAGCAGGAGATACAGGAGATGCAGGAGATGCAGAAGATGCAGGAGATGCAGGAGATGCAGAAGATGCAGGAGATGCAGGCGATGCAGGAGCTGCAGGAGATGGAGGAGATGCAGGAGATGCAGGAGATGCAGAAGATGCAAGAGCAGCTCTGCCGGTGGGGGCTGTGGGACCCCAGAGGTGACAGTGGCACGTGTGATTGATCAGCTGTCTGACTGCCCAGGGTGGGAATCCTTCAGAGCTGCAGGATTTCATTCAAAGGTGACAGTAATTCCTGACTTGTGAAATGACACCGCGTTCCACAGCGAAAAACAAAAAAAACACCAGCGAAGGAACTGAAACCAACCCAATCTCCAAGAGCAAATGCAATCAAGTTTTGCTGTTAAGCACAGGTTTGGAGAACATTGGATTGAGTCACTGACGGCGCTGAATCGATGGGAATCTTCTGGAGTGGCTCCCAGCAGCAGGAGCAGCCTGAGTGTGCAGGGAGATGAACACTGTGCAGCCCAAAGCTGCCATGCCCAGCCTGCCGTGGCCCCCCGGGGGTGACACAGGACATGGGCCACCAGGGGAGGGACCCCCCAGCGTGCCGGCTGGGAATAAACGCCCTGGGAATGTGTGGGAGGCTGCGGTGTGCCAGGTGTGGAGCCAGGATGTGGTGACACAGCACAGCCCACATCATCTTATCAGAGCTCCTGATAACAAAGCCACAGCACCCGAGGGCCCAGAGTGGGATGGGTTGGACAGGACCTAAAGCCCATCCAGTGCCACCCCTGCCATGGCAGGGACACCTCCCACTGTCCCAGGCTGCTCCAAGCCCTGTCCAGCCTGGCCTGGGACGCTGCCAGGGATCCAGGGGCAGCCACAGCTGCTCTGTGCCAGGGCCTCTCCACCTCATAGGGAATTCCTTCCCAATATCCCATCTGAACCTATTTTCCGAAAGTTTCAATTCCTGTCCCTCCAGGCCCTTGTAAATGGTCTCTCCCCATATTTCCTGCAGCTCCTTCAGGCACAGTGAGGTCACCCCAAAGCTTCTCCTCTCAGCTGAACAATCCCAGCTCTCCCAGCAGAGCTGCTCCATCCCGCTGCTCCCCTCAGCGCCTCCTCCTCCAGGACCAAAGGATGCTCTCCCCATCCCTCTGCCCTCTCCATTCCCAGGATGAGGCTCTCAGCTCCCTCACCTGGACCTGCTGCCCACCCACAGGGAACTCCAGGCACACTTTGACCCCTCCTGGTGGCACCGTGCCATGGGGAGCATGACGAGCTCACTTTTACAATTCCTGTTGCATTTGCAGGTTCAGAGCAGCCCGACTGCCTTCGTCCCTTTTTTCCGCTGCCAAAAAGAGAGTCCCAGGGAACTGGAGTGATGCAATCCCTGAATCATCCTGTAAAGAGCAGAGGTGGGCGAGTGCAGGGCTGTGAATCACACAGCTCCTAATTGCAGCCCCCACTCGGCAGCCAACTGCCGGACTTGTTGTTTGCTGTCCTATTTTTCCTTTTATTTGGCCATTTGACAGTGGTTGTTCATTCCAGCTTTTTTTTATTTGGACTTTCTGAGACGCCCGTTGCCTTTGGCTCTGGGGTGCCAGTAATTTTTTAATGAATTAATGAGTTTTCCCCAGATCGAGATGAACAAAAGAGCTGGAGGAGAGGGTTTGATTTTCAGCTTCTGGGAGCGCTTTGTAAACAGCTCAGATGATTAAAAAGACAAGGGTGCTCTTTTAATAACAGGTTTTGTCAGGGTTCAGCTAATTAATTTCAGAGAAAAATGGACTTTTTTGGTAAAGCAGCCACTTGAGCTCCCTGCTCTGTTCAGCTTCTCTTTGGTTTCATGATGAAATTTCCATGTCTCATTTGAAGGGGAATTGAAGTTCTTGGAAATTAAGGATGGCTAAAATCCCTTCCAACCTGGCCAAACCTCAACCTGCTGCCCATCTCCCAGGAAAATGTGGGCAGGGTGAGGATGAGGAGCTCTCCGTGCTGCAGCCTTGGCATCCTGCAGGATAACACAGAGGAAAAATTGCTGGAAAAAAAAATAAATTAAAAAATAAGAATTAAAATTGACCCCTCTTGCCCTCTCCTTACTGGTAAGAAATCAAGCATGAGAAGGGAATGGGCATGGAAAACAGGGATTTATGCAGTGGGGAGAAGCAGCAGCGAGGCTGTGACCTCCCAAAGATGAGGTCCAACCCCATTCCAAATTTTGCTTGGTTTTCCCTCAGTTCCTGACCAATCCCCACTCTCCTCTCCCCAGTGCATTGCACACCCAGGGCTGGGAAACACCAGGAAAACTGAGACAGTGCCAGGCTGGGGGAGCTCAGAAGTGCCCAGAACTCCTTCCCTGGGCACAGCAGACACCAAAAAAAGCAGAAATTGCATCCAGCAGGTCCTGCTGGACAAAACCAGGCTCATTGCCCTGCAATCTCCACCTTGTTTAGAGGCAATCCTGGCCCCATTGCCCTCCCCTTGCTCCACTTGCTGGGTAAATAAATGTCTATTTTTGTGCTCAGCTTCTGCCTGTTCCCCACGTACTGCCAGGGAAATGAAGAGCTGTGTTTATTCCAAATGGCTTTATTGAAGCATCAGGAAGCACAAATCAATTCCCAAATGTGGTACCCCAGGAATCGGAGCTGACAAACACGGGGATTTGCTGGGTTAAATTAATAGCAAGGCAAGATGAAAGGCAAGGCAGGCCATAAAATCAGTCAGGTACAATGTACTCCCTGAAATGTAGAGCTCAGCAGTAAATAACCAGCAGAGGGTTTTAAAAATCAACATGGAAAAGCAAATTCTGGAAAGGCCAGGGCGAATTTTGCTGCGGAGGAGTCGCTGCTGCCTTTCTTTACTGCCCATGGTGCAGGCAGCAGGAGGAGAGCACTGGTGGAAATTTCACAGCAAAATCTTCCACTTTTCCAATTATTTGGGGCAGAGGCAGGTTCAGATCTCCTCATGTCCTCCTCCAGGGCCGGTGTGACCAAGAGCTGGGGGTTCCCTCTCCAATTGTGGTTTCCTACAGAGCTTGGGAAATGCTTTTGGCAAATAAATGATGAGAAGAGATCAAGCCCTGGGCAGAGCAGGAGCAGAGCAGTCACCACCCACCCCAAGGATCCACCTTGGGGAGCATCACTCAGCTGCGGTGCTGGAGAAGTGATGTCCTGCTGGGAATGACCTGGGAACACTGGGGGATCCAGGCTGTGGCACCAGGGGGGCTCTGGGGATGTTCCCTCCACCCTGCTGCAAGAAAAAGTGTCAATTTTCTCTTTTCCCTCCTTCCCCAGAGAGGCTGTCTTTTTTTTTTCTTTCTTTTCTTNTTTTTTTTTGTTTTTTTTTTTTTTTTTTTTTTTTTTTTTAAATTTTGATTAAAACTCCCTCATTTTCCCATTGCAATGAGGTGCTCTCCTGTGTGGATTTTCCTGCTGGAGCTGTCCTGGAATGCCACCAGCAGCCAGCCCTGCTCGCCGCTCATCCCCAGTGACAGGGACAAGCTGCCCCAAGCGTGGCTTTCCCCCAGGGTGGCACCTCTGGCGCTGCTGGCTGAGCTCACTGAACATTTTCACACCTTCCGTGGGGCTGCTCCGGCTGCTCCCACTGCTCTTCTGGCCTCTAATTAACTAATGAGTCGTGATGAGGCCGTGACATGCACTAGCAGTGACAGGGCCACCGAGTGTGGCATTTCCCTCGGGGGCTGTGAAAGGATTTCGGAGGCGATGTGGTAATAAACACTGAAATGTGAGCACTTGGAAAGGGAGAATTGCTCAGAAAGACTCAAAATTCTTTAACCCCATGGGTTCTTCTGCCTTCCCAAGTGGCCACTGCTGGAAGGAGGGGTGGGAGAAGATCCTACTTTCCTGGGAGTCTGTCCCTGCTCAAGGCAGTGGGACACAGACTTTTTAAATCCTTTTTTTTTTTTTTTTTGAGGATGTAGCTAAACCTCTCCTGGAATGTTCCAGGCTCGGAGCTAATAAAGCTCTTCCAACATAAATTCAGTTACAGGTATCTCATGTTCACCCCTTTGGGATTCATCGCCTTTTGTTTATGAAACTCAATCCAATGATGCACAATAATTACAATAATAATAATAATTATTAAAGATTGGCTGACGAGCAGGAAATCAATCCTTGTCTCCTGGGCAGTCACTGAATATCAGCCATTTTTAAAAAAACGTTGTTTTTTTATAAACATGTAATTATTTTCTAACTAAAATGGAATTAACAGGTTTGGCTGACGTGTGCCTGGATGTGAAGCAGCTCTGGCTGGTGCTGGTGAATTTTTCAGGCTCCAGCTTGGGCTGGAAGAGATCCAGGGACTTGGAGCAGCTCCTTGCCATGGTAACCCCTTCCCACCTGCCAGCCTTGGCTGTGTTTGCCTCAGGCAAGCTCTGAGTTTGAGATGTCCCTCAAACACTCATCCCCTGGGCCAACCCACGGGGTGCAGCCCCAGCCTTCCCAAAAATCCTGCCTGCACCTGGAGAGCATGGAGAAAATGCAGAATTGCCTCTTCAGAGAGAAGCTGTTGGCACTGAGCCGGAGGATGCAGCAGCCAAGGCCTCTCACCCTCGTTTAGGGCAGGGAAAAGGAAAGGGCTCTTTTCCCGAAATCCCGCAGGAATGGCAGCTGTGGTTTGGCAGGGACGGGCTGGGAATGCCTGGAGAGCCCAGCAGTGTCTGGGAGGCTGCTCCAGGTAAGGATCTTTAGCCTGGAGAGCAGGAAATAATAACGAGCTGTTAATTAGCCGAGTTTCTGTCACATCCACACCCTGCACTCATGGACTCCCACAGGTTTGGGCCAGAGGGTGTTGGCAGTGCCTCAGCCTCCCAAAAAAAGTGTGAGCAGGACAAAGTTTGGTGGAATTTTCAGCTGTGACACCTGCTGAATTCCAGGGGAAACAGATTGCTGCCAAAAAATAAATCACCAGAGGTCCAGTAGGATTTGTGGAGTACCCCACAGGAGCTCTTTCCTAAGTGTCCTTTAGGCTGTTGAATTTTTCCATGTGAAAATACAGCAAGACCAAGGGATTTCCGGTCGGAGATGAATTCAGAGAGAGCAGAGGGACACACCACAAAAAAAGTTTGTGATACCAGTTTTTAGGGCAGGTTTGGAAAGAATCTGAGAACAGACCAGCTCATGCCTGGGAGTTTGTCAAAACAGCATCAAGGAGATTTCAGAGGAAAATCTGTCAATCCCAGCAAAGGATCCTTAAGGAGGAGTTCAGCTGAAGAAATGACTGAGAGAAGGCAGGACAGGGACCAAGCAGCTTCTGTCATTCCCAGAGTTTCTGGGGTACCAAGTAACTCCCAAAATAGACATGGTATGGACACAGAAGACAGAGGTGACTCTGAGGGTGATGAAGATCCTGCCAGGTTTGGCTTCCCAGGGTTTCATCCCTGCCCCTTAGGTGCTCTGCCAGCAGAGCCACCCCCAGAGCACACAGCTCATTCTTCTGCCGTATCATGAAATGAAAATAGAAAAACTCAGCTGGGAAATCTGGGAGAAACTCCTGATGCTCTGGAGTCATATAGGAACCAATGAAATCCTTCCCAAAGCACTGGAAGAATTTTTTTTAACCTGATCAATATTATACGAATACTTTGGGATCAAGCCTGGCTTAAATCTTGGACAGGGGTAAGAAAAAATCATGCTGCCATTAAACAATCAGCTGCAAGGAGCTGAGGGTGTCCCATGCGGGATTAAACCCCACAGCCAGCCCATAAATCCTGCGGCTGCTGCTCCCTACACACCAGTGCAGGTTTATGCTCCTGTGTGGCCTCAGTGCCACTTTCAGAGCAGGTGCAAAAGAAAGAAAAAAACCCAAACAAAACAGCGAAAGAAAACAACCCCTCCATAACCAGGGCACAGAGGGAGCTTGGTTACGTAAGGATTCATTCTTCCTTCCTCAAAACCCATCTGCTGCTCAGGAGCTCATTTCTGTGTATTCATCCTGATTCCTGGACTGCATTCCAAGAGTCTCCATGGCCAAAAGCAGAGTCTTTTTAATTTCCCTCCCATCTCCCGCAGTGTGACAGGAATTGCTGGCATTTGTGCTGCTTCCTACACTTGTCCTGTTGAAGGTTGGGAGTGGGGTGGGAATTTTTCCCCGTTCTGTTGTTAGGTGAGCAACGACCAGATATTTAAGGACCATTTACTCTTTTGTAAGAGACAAAGGATGTGACCAGGGTGTGGTGAGGGGAGGACAGACCTGGCCATCGGTAACTCACTCGCTCGCCAGGATTTGGAAGAGAGAGCAGTGAAAAAACTGCTGTCTCTTTTTGGTTGTGACTGTGGAAAAGCCCAGCTCTGCACTGCCTCCTCTACCTGGTGGGTGAGCTTTCGTTTGGGAAAGGGGCACAGGATTCCAACTCCCTTTGCCACTGCTGCCC